>JAFBJS010000270.1:179792-217932 GCA_016785265.1 Paraplagusia blochii | reverse complement strand
CTGTGTATTCCATTTACTTTCTCACCTCTGTACTGGTTGCGATAAAATAGATAGGTAGGTAGGTAGATAGGTAGGTAGATAAATAGGTAGATAGGTAGGTAGGTAGGTAGATTGATAGATAAATAGGTAGGAAGGCAGCTAACTAGGGTGGTAGGTAGGTAGGTAGATAGATAGGTAGATAGGTAGGTAGGTAGGTAGTTAGGTAGGTAGATCGATAGGTAGGTGAATATAATAGACAAATACATATACAGTAGATAGATAGCCAGATAGACATATACAGTATATCTAGATATGTAGGTAGGTAGGTAGATGGATAGATCAATAGGTAGGTAGATAGATAGGAAGATAGATAGGTGGGAAGAGAGATAGATACTAGGGGTGTGAACCTTTCACTCACATAACAATCCGATTCAAATCTCCATTAACAGGCTATGATTCAGGAACAACTCATAAAAATATCAAACGATCCAGTTCGATCCGATTTGCTTCAGATCAGTTCATCTTGAAAAACATTTGCAACTCCGCTTTCAACAACCCTATATAGCTGCAAGTCGTTTTAAGTTTTAGTTCAGTTTATCTAAAAGGGGTAAATGGAATTTCATAAACACATGGTTAAATAAGAAAGAATTAGCCCAAGGCTAGTTTTCATCTGTAGTCCCCTCTCCATGATGTAAAAAGGCAAGAAGCACATAATACATATACAACAGAAAATACATATGCAAACACTTTTTATACAATTAGGATTTTTTTTGCAGCTTCGTCTGGCATCTCATGTTGGACTGCATGAACGTTTTTTTTACACAATTTGTCAATATGGCCTTTAAAGAAGAGCTGTGGATCTAATATCAACCCAAGATATTTATACTGATTGACAATTTGTATTTTATTGATATTAACAAGTACTGTATATAAAGATCAGGTGACACTCTACTCATTTTAGTGAAATACATTCCTACAATTTTAGACAGATTTAGCTGTAGACAGCACTCCTGTAACCAGATTGTCACACAGTATCCGTAATTTCCTGAGGGATACTCCTGAGGGATTAATAAAGTTCTATCTATCTATCTATCTATCTAGGACATAGTTTTGTAATATAACGAGTGATAGATTCCGTTATTGCCTTGGACTTTGCCGAGTTATTGACAAACTGCAGTTGGAAAAAACTTTTGTATTTTATTCTGTCCGCTCCTCCAACTACTGGTCGTTCCTGCCGAGCCAGCGTCACCATCGTCGTCACCCAGTCATCAGTCCCACTCTGCCGTCTCTCCGGGTGACTGCTTTTAAGGTTTAAGGTGTAAATGGATTCACGTGTGTCTATACCAACAGAAGTTGGTCTACATGTTCAGAAGTGAACATGCTCAGTGAACATGTGCCATTACTATGTCCCTAGCAGTTGAAAAAATGTGAATCGATTGTTTTGCGCACGTCTACACTCTGAGGATGTGACTTACCAGGAGAAGCTGACGCAGTTTCACACTGCTTTACTATTACCTTGATATTTAATTGTTATTTTAGTATCAAGAATCATGGAATTCCAATCAACTTCTTATATTCTGCAATTGTGACTACCGTAGTCAGATCATACAGAGGTTCCAAAAGTGGTGGGAGTGCCCCCTAGCGGAGGGTGCAGTGCACTTGCACAGAGGGGCCTGAAGGAATGAACAAATGTATTCAAATGCTGCATACTGGCCATGCTATAAATGTTTAACAAGAGACTTGCAAAAAACAGATTAGTTGGAGGCTGTGTGCAATGAACATCTGAACTTATTGGTAATTAATTAATTTTCATCTTTTCTTTCACCAGTTTGTTCTGCTGGGGGAAGAAGTAGTAGCCTGGCACAGTGTACGCCGCGCCCCCTCAACACAAAAAGTGACTCCAGCCAACTAACTTCAGTTGGCAATGCCATCAAAATATTTTAAAAGTTCAGGAAAAAAGTTTAGGAGAAAAAATGTTGGACAAAAACTATGGACAAGAACCAGCTCTAGAATTTAAATATACTGGTGCCACATTTATCACGTCCCTGACTCAGACTTTCTGATGGTAAAAATGCTAAAACGCTTTACTGACTTCATGAAGCTGTAAAAATTATTTGTTCTTTAATCAAACCCAAACCAATTCCTCCTACACTGACACAATGTGGCACCATATCACAAAGTCAAGATAGCAGTTAAATAAGAAGTCTCTTCAGTGTCTGTTAAAAAAAAAAAAGATAACAAATTTGAATATAAAAAGAAGTTGACAAGTTTGGAGGGTTTGTTTCAACCTAGAGAGACTGGGCGAATGTGGCCTCTGCAGCTCTGCATCAGTCTGTATGACACAACACAATAAAAAAAATCACACAGACTTTCACTACACACATAGAAGACAGATAAAGAGATAAGCTCATGGGTCATCTGCTCATAAGTAACATCTAAAGAGAAATTCCTACAGTGAAATACGGGGGTGTGCAGATGAAAATAAGAGTTGATTCATACTGAAAATGAATGAAAGGTGAGACAAAGACTGCAGAGACACAGGAGATGTTGACGTCCAAGTTACTGCAAATAGCAGCAATCAGTAGCAGCAGTCGTACTGCCATTAAGTACTGCCAGTAAGTTCCATATCCACCTGAGAGGACCAGCGCCACTGTGAGCTGCTTGAGCAATGCATTCTTTCAAACCTAGAGAGGTCACACTTGGACCTCTTATTGTCATAGTCCTGCTGTATTGAGGTTCAAGACAGAATGTTGGAAGAGAAGACAATTGAGTTCAACATACTGTAAGTGTCTTCACCGGCTGGATCACAGCTCACTGACCTGACCTCAAACCATCTTTTGCAAAGATACTTCACAGTGACACAGAGCCAAGACCATAACTCAAACTGAAACATGGCAAAGTAAAACTACACCTAGGTAGGGTGACCAAATTAAATAGGAATTAGCTGTGTCAAGATGACAGAAAGCCACTGCAATTTTATTTTAGAGTTTGGGCAACCTTCCCTTTAGAGATCATTAATGCAGATAATCAGATAAAGCAGATAAATTGAGCCACAGGACATATACAGTATATCCGTAAAAACCCTACAACACACTACAAAAACAAGAATCTCACAAAGATTAAACATTAAATTCCTTTTTTTGTCATTGTGACGATGTGATTCACACCACAACGCACAACAAAATTTGGCCTCTGCATTTAACCCATCATCAAAGTTAGCAGTGGGCGGCTTTTGAGCACCCAGGGAACAGTGTGTGGGGATGATGCCATGCTCAGTGCACCTCAGCAGTAACTCAGCGGTAGGGGGACTCGAACCGGGGACCTTGTGGACCCAAGTCCTCTTTCTCAACCACTAGGCCACCATTGCCAAATATTATATATAAAAATATAATTGCCTTCTAGTGTAAATAACTACACAAGTCACTTAAATCTAGGAATGTTTGGTTGGAAATTCACATATACTGTATAATGGCAGGAATTGAAGAAAGACACTTGAAGCCATTTAGCAGAAGAAGAATGAATCACTCTGTCACGCATTCAGCAACAAAGAAAAAAGATTTGGATTAAATAATGCTTTTGGGACAAATTTATTGACATTGGGTAATTTTCCATGGCCCACTATAGTGGGCCACTGCAGGTAGGTTGGGAATCACTAGTCAAATATATGCACTCTTTCCTCAACACATCTCCATCTGTTCATTTCGAGGTTTGCCCATAACCCTTATTTTATCCCAGCCAGAGAAATAACAGCCAGTTTTACTGCTCCCTTTCCTATCTAAGGCAACTGAGTGGTCTTAAAAGGTCCAGCCTCGGGTGTTCTTGGGCATTCTTTTAGAGGTGGAAGGTAGGGACAACCATCACCAACTCATTGTCTTTCCAAGGGGCACCCTAAGGACCTGTCCTGGTCCTCTTCCCTTCACCATGTACACCTACTCACAGGCTGATATCATCTTATCTCATAGCTTCTCCTGTTGCAAACACACATCACACCAAGTCAGTCTCAGTCTGCCTTTCATCCGAATGGATAAAAGAACTTCACTTTTACTCATAAAAAGGTACAGAGTCCTCAATTATGACAGCAAGGTTTATAGCAATCTTGGTAGGAATAAGGGCGGTAGGGGCACTTTTGACTTGATGTTTTAATGATTGAGTGAAAGGCTGGGATAGACATGTGTTTAGTCTTACTATAGATTAGTTAAGTTGAACTTATCTATAGTAAGACTAAACAGATGTTTATCCCAGCTATTGTAACAAACATTATCAAACTGATGCTCCCCCTGAAATCTGATGTTCCTCAAATTGTTATTGTTACATTGGATAAAGGCATCTCACGGGGATAAATGAAGTTTTCTGAATCTGAATCTATATGTAATGTAATAATTCCCATATTGGTATAGCTTATAAAGGACTCTATTACCTAAATATTGTCGAGTTTATTTAATAATGTAGTTTTGCTGAAGGCTCAGTTTATTGCTCAGTCACTTTTTTTTATTTTTATTAACAGGCGGCTGCTGATAAAATCCAATTATTTAACTAAGCAGTAGGAGATGGACCTGTATAGCTGCTTATTAAAATTGACTCCATTGACTGGGACCTCCATGATTCAGAGAGACATTCAGGACATAGAGACGTTGAGGTCATATGAATTTGATTATATAGACCTAAAGTTGTTTGAACTTGTTTCTCTACTTTTTCTCTGCTGGAACAAATGTTAATAGCCTGACATTTACATAAAATAGCATCGCAAAAAGGTGGACAAATCAAACAACAACCATTTCAAAGGCTACATATTTCCGAAGGTGTATAACGTAATCCGAATTTATCCCCTGTCATTAAAGCTGTACTACATGACGAGTCACGAGAGGCATTAATGCCAGTATATATACGAGGAAGGATAAAAGGTTGAATCTGAGGGGGAGGAAAAGTACTGCCCGGAGGATTTGCCATCCAGAGAAACATCCTTCATTATCGATCCTTTGATCTAATCATAAACACTGATTGCCACACCTTTAGTCCGTCCATCATACTATAGCAAAATACGTGTTTTAATAAGCAACCAAGCAGCCATTAATATTTATAAATTAATATCTAAGTACAGTCTACTGTATTTTCTTTTTTTTTTGGGGAGGGGGGCTAACACAAATCTTTATTTTCCGTTTTTTTTCTCCACGTTGGAGGGGGGAAATGGCTGAGAATCCAAAAAGCACCATCAACACTTCTGCGTATGTCAACTCCAAACTATTTTATTGAGATCATCATTTAATAAAACATGTTTATTGGTATATTTACTGCTACCAACCAAGATCAGTAACTATCCCTCTGGTAAATCTATATAATATAAAGAGACTAGTGTTGACATTTGTGCAGGTTGACATCTAAGATACTCTTTATGGACTAATGTGTTTGTCTGTGGAACAAATTCTCCGACCATTAAACAACACAAGCAAAGCATTTACACCAACAAAGCAACAGGTCCAGATGGAGTGGACTGAATTAATTTGCCCATCACCTTCCCACTGTACTCACCACCATCTTCAACAGTTGACTACAGCAAGCCACAGTCTCCATCTGCCTGAAAACCACCACTATAAATCCTTTGCCCAAATCCTCTGCCATCTCCAGGCTGAACTACTACTCATGCTAGTGTTGCAGCAGATCAAAGTCCATATCCCACCTGGCTTTGACCAACATCAATAAACCTACAAGACCAACTGCTCAACAGACGATGCCATCTCCATCACCCTCTACTCTTCCCTTAACCACACCCTGAGAGCCCAGGGACATATGTCCGGATGTGGTTTGTTGACTTGGTATTCAACTCCATAAGCCCCAACCAACTGGTCGAAAAGCTACAAACACTACAGTTTAACACATGTCTCTGTCTGTGGACAAAAGACAGACCGCACCATATCAGAAACCTCCACATCCTCCAACATCATCCTCAGCACTGGTGTTCCTCAGGGCCAGTCCTGTACACACCACACACACACACATGACTGCATTTCCACCAATGGATCCAACACTCTCATTGAAATTTGCTGACCACACGACAATTGTTGGACTGATCGGCAATGACGAAGACACACAACACAGGGAGGAGTTCCAAGCACTGGCAACTTGGTGCACATCAACCACCTCAACCTCAACACTAAAAGGACTAAAGCCCGGCGCACACGGGGAGGATTCGGCGCGCGCCGATTGCTCAGTGCCAGATTTTCACCGTGTGCCGGAAATTTACATGAGCATTTGGTCACTTGAGGCCGTGAGCAAAATATCGATCGTGCTCGATTTCGTGAGCATCTTTCTCACTACAAATGATTTGTGCGCAACAAGACAAAGACGCAACAAGATGGCAGCCAGCAGCGTCTTGTTGAATGAGACTATCCTAGAAGATAAATTCGTAGATCTTTGGCAAGATCATCCTTGCCTGTTCGACATTCGTCTCGACGATTTTAAAGATAAGGACAAGAGGGATAAAAGAAATTGCCACGAAATTGGCGCAAACGGGTAAGAATTGTAATTTCCTGTCCTAAATCTATATCATGATAAACATTTTTTATGGGCAAATAACATGGAAGAAATAGTCAATTATACATAGTTGACTATGAATATATATATGATTGTTCTTCATGAAGAATAAAAATAGTTTGTTTACTATGAGGTACACAGTTATGATTGTTCTTCATGAAGAATAAAAATAGTTTGTTTACTATGAGGTATACAGTCTTCTGAAAAATATACTAGTAGTATTTGGTGTTTCACTTCTCCATGTTTTATTTTGTGTGAATAGAAAAATTTATATTCACTTTGTCACATTTTACATCATTTTGTTTTCATTATTCCTAAAATTTCCATGGAAATAAGCTGTTATAGAAAACATTAAAATTAAATCAACTAATTACTAGCGAGACGTGAGCAGAATTCTCATCGTGTGCGCGTGTACAATAAGCGCGCGCAGATGGCGCTGAGCATTCGGCGTGCGCCGAATCCTCCCCGTGTGCGCCGGGCTTAAGGAAATCATCATTGAATCCAGGAAAAAAAGGACTAAAATTAACTCTGGCGGGAGCATCAGCAGAGAAGAAGTGGAACAGGTCAGAAACTTCAAGTTCGTCGGCCTGCAGATCTCAGAGGACCCGGGCTGGACTGTTAATTCCACACACATCACAATAAAGGCCCAACAAAGTCACTTCTTCTTCCTGAGAACATTGAGGAGGAACAACCTACCTCAACCCCTGCTCTTCTACCGCTGCATAGTAGAAAGTATCCTGACCTATGGATGCACAGTCTGCACATGAGAAAAAACAACTACAGTGGGTCATTAACACAGTTTAGTGGATCATTGGCTTCCCTTTAAAGGGCCAAAATGATTATGGTATGAATCAACAGGATGAGAAATAGCCTGTTGCCTATGGCTGTGAATAGGCTGCTGTGTGATCCATAACACCACTCCACAACCCTAAACACACACACACACACACACACCACACCACACCACACACACACCACACACACACACACACACATTACATCCACCACCTCACATCCCAATGGCAATAACCCTACTCTGCACAGATCACTTTACTTAACTATTTAAGTTAAGTTTTTTATGTGAATATTAGGGTTGTGCAATATAAAATTTACCGATATTGCTGATATTGCCCAAACACATTTCCGATGCAGATATTAACCGATACTGATATATGCAGGTGATTTCCCCTGAATTAGTGTGATGCCAGACTAAAGGCATACTTTAAATAACTATGTACAACATTAAAAAACTACTTCAACTTAAGTTATAGAAAAATGGCGCATTTACTTTTAATATTTTGTCTGAAACATTCCTTTGATTCTTTGTGTAGCATTTAATGTAAACAAGAAATGTTTACTGTTGGACAGAATAACTTTCCAGAATCAATGATTGACATTTTAAACCAGGCTCACTCAGCCCTGTCAACAATAGGCAAATAAAAAGACACAGAGATAGAAATAGCTGCTGTGCAAGCGTCAACAGCTCTCTTAAAAGTGCGAACGAGCAGTTTCAGCATCGTCACAATGCAAATGACTCTTCTTGATCACTTGCCTTGATTCACTGCCAATTATCAGAGAAATATTTATTACTTTATTACGAATACAAATACGATTAGTCAAGAAGTAGCACGGCTCGAGCAACTCCACACTGGTTTTAGTAAAACCAGCATCTTGAACAGGAGAGATTGGCTGGTTATCCAGGACAATGAACTCCATGATGTTTGTCTGATCTCTTTTGCTGTGGGCTGTTTACCGTATTTATCTTTGACTCTCTGAGAGACAGCTTCGATGATGTCATTTCACTAAGTCTATTCTGTGTTGTTTTTCTTGCTGCATGAAAATGACTCGTGATAAAGTATCAAAATCTTGCCCCCCACCCTCACATGACTGGTTCCTTGCAGTCATTTTGAATAACAGTTTTCTTATCCCCAAAAAACTCCACGGACCAAGCTTCAAGGACCACAGACATTTACTTTAACCTCGAGCATTGTTGTTGTCAAAGTGTGGTTTGATGACATAATTTATCACGTGCTGGTCAATGTGTCAGTACCGCATGAGGAAGTCCAGCACAGCGAGACCACAGCTTTCCAGCATAGGATTTTGAATATCAGTGGAAAAACCGATATCAATAAGCTTGGATATTAAAAGTGATATAACGATAATATTTGTGCATCACTTGTGTAATACAACTGCTTTTCTTTATGTACTATTTATTATTATTTTATTTTTTCTTACAAATACAGCCGCTACTGTTATTGACTGAGAGATGCCAAATGAAATTTCGTTGTATCCTGTACAATGACAATAAAGCTTATTTTTGTTCTTCTCTTCCACAGAGAGCCACAGTATTATCCATCTGTCTTCTTACAAAATCAGTCTGAGCCAAAACGAATATCAACATTCATCCAGATCCTCATTAATTCATTCCACCTCTGATATGGAACAGAATTCACAAGTAGGTGAGGAAAAGAAAAACTTGTGGACTTAATTGGCTGAGGAGCCGCAAGCTTTAACTTAACACCCCTCCTGCCAAGAACCATACCCTTCACTGTAACATAATTCTGCTCCCAGACTGAGCTCTGAGGAAACTGATTAGTGAAAGAGGAGGAGAGGAAGGAGAAGTAACAGGTGGAGATGTGATCTATGCATTAATCATATTAGGGAGGCTAATTCCTGCTGTTTCTGGTCAATAACCAGCAGGTGGGTGTCAGGAGGAAGAGGTGAAGGAGGAGGGATTCAGGAGAAGACATAGTGACACAGAGGGAGTAAAAGCATGCTGGGTAGGAGGAGCTGTGCTAGTTGAAGAAGGTCAGACAGAAACAAGCCAAAGGCAACACATAAAATCTACATTTAAAAAAAATCAGCACAGGTATGTGTAGATTATTTTAAAAAATAAACACTCTATTAGCTGGTGTAAAATTGTAAAAACCACAGTTACATAATCAAGAATCAATCAACAAATTAATATCAACACCCCAAAAGGACTGTCAAACAGATGATTAAACGGAACGGGAAAACGACTGACTGCAGTCTGTCCATGTAGCAAGGTCTTCAAGAACCTGCATGATCCAAATATCCACCAGACCAAAATGGGATGTTTGACGAGGAAGCAGGTGGTGCAACACACAGGTCCAGTACCTGGTGAGACGCAGGAGGGGCCTGGCCAGGAGTCAACCCACATTGTCCCCTCCACACCCCACAAGCCCAACCTTGCTTCAAGCATTCCGAACATCGTTGGGGCATGTGGCCTGGCACGAGCAAAAAAAAAAGCGGCTCCAGTTTGATAAGGATCTGGACCACATCCTTGACACCACTGTAAGGGGTGATGCAGACCAGAAACTGCTGTCAATGTCTGCAATGATCATCAGCATCATAAGCCAGCTTTGGCAGGAGCTTAGACTGCCTGGACGGCAGTTGAAGGCGGCAAGAGCGGAGGAGAAGGCCGGACTGGCAGAGCTCCCTAGCATTCAGAGTAAAAGACTTATCACCCTCCGTCGAGCACAGTGGAATAGAAGGAGGGGTAAGGAGAGAGCCATGACGTATAAGGAGAGAGCCAGGAGGAGCGCAGCCTTCATCCTGAACCCTTTTGGTTTCTCCAAGGGTTCAGGGTCCATGGGCAAAAAAGAAGTGGCCACCCTCCTTGTGCTGAAGACTAGGTTAACAAGTACCTCAACACCACCTACAGCGACCACACAGGAGAAGAAGATCTTGGGCCATGCAGAGCCTTGATTACTCTGCCAGAACCAACCTCAGCATTCAACTCCAAGGAGCCATATTTGAAAGAAGTTGAAGAAGTTGTCAAGGCAAACAGATCCAATTCAGCAGCGAGCCCAAGTGGGGTGCCATATGTGGTTTACAAGAGATGCCCCAGACTCTTGAAATGTCTATGGATGCTCCTCAAGGTCATCTGGAGAGGGGGTAAGGTTGCCCAGCAGTGGAGGCACGCAGAGGGTGTCTAGATTCCAAAAAAGGAAAACTCAATCACCATCAAGCAATTTAGGATCATCTCACTCCTCGCGTCAAAAGCAAATTATTCTTTAGTATTGTTGCCTGGCACATGATGGCATTCCTCCTGAGGAACACCTATATTGACACCTCTGTGCAGAAGGGGGGAGTTCCGAAGGTCCCAGGATGCACTGAGCACACAGGAGTCATCACCTAGCTGATTTGGGAAGCACGGGAAGGCAAAGGGGACCTAGCAGTCCTTTGGCTGGACCTCGCTAATGCCTACAGATCCATTACACACAAGCTGGTGACCTGGTGGAAACCTCGCTTGACCGACAGAATAATCCAGGTAAATTTAAGGACCACATCCTGGATTATTACATCTGGTTGAGGTTGAGAGTCAGGTAGGGATCAGTAGCATCAACATTTCATCGGCTGGAGAAGGGCATCAAATGGGATGTACCATTTTTGTGATACTGTTTTCCTTGGCCATGAACATGCTGGTGAAGTCAGCTAAGGTGGAGTGTAGGTCAGTGCTTTTCAACCTTTTTTGAGCCGCGGCACTATTTTTACATTTACAAAATCCTAAGGCCCACCACCAACCAAAATTACATTTTAACACAGTACATATAGTTAATCATATAGTTTCTAAATGTATTTATACTCAGTGTGAAACCTGAGTGTTTCAATGGACAAAAATTGTATATCCTGGCAGGAATGGTAGAAAGACACTTCCACAACAACAGCTCTCAATCTCTCTGTTTTTAGTTTTTTATTGCAGTCAAGCTTCAGAAGTTCAGCTCACATACATATGTGGTTAACAGTTTTTAGAAACACTTCAATATGAACAATTTGATTGAACAATTGTATATATATTACCACCTCCGCACACATAGATTGCTTTCGTAAATTTCGTTAATTTAAAGGAGTCTGTGGAATCTGTGAGTGGTGGTGGAGGTGTTATTATTGTTTATTGTTATTATTGCTTATTGTTTTTTTTGTTGACCACTCATACTAGGGCCCTCATCTGGGTCAGACTTTTGTCCAGGGCCCTGTTCATTTGCATTTTCCCTTCTCAAACACTCCATCTGTTTCACTTGCTCATCTTGCTGTCACTTGCTGTTATAGTCATTGTCGCGTGTGGTGTAGTCGTGTAGCAGTACTATTGTTTTCACAGGCATTCATGGCCTCTGCTTCCACCTGCTGGAGTATCACATTATCTGCCACACTTTATTATAGCACACACACCCAACAATGGTTAATTAGGTGATATTAAATAATTTCCCATACCTGACAATCTCTCGCAGCACACTGGTTGAAAATCACTGGTGTAGAGGACCAACCACTAAATCAGGCATGAGACAGCCCCCCATCAGAGCATTTATGGATAATATGACAGTGATGACAATAACAGTCCCTGGTTGCAAGGCCTACAAGGCCTTGAGCTTCTCATTAGCTGGGCCTGGCTGAACTTGAAGCCAGCCAAGTCCAGATCTCTGGAAAGGTTTTGCTTCTCACTAGGGGACACCCAGATTCCATCTGTGGGTGAGAAGCCAGTCAAGAGCCTGGGCAAGATCTATGTCTGCACCCTGAAGAACACCACAGCACTCTGAGCAACAACAAAGGAGCTGGGAAACTGGCTTACAGTGGTGGACAAGACAGGATTACTAGGTAAGTTTAAGGCCTGGATCTACCCGCATGGCATCCTGCCGCAACTCCTCTGGCCGCTGCTGGTCTACGATGTGCCAATGTCGAGTGCTTCGAGAGGAAGGTCAGCTCCTTTCTGTGGAAGTGGCTGGGGCTACCATAAAGCCTCAGCAACACCAAGCTGAAACTATCCTTCAGCAGTTTGAAGGAGGAGTTTATGGTTACCCGAACAAGAGAGGTGCTGCTGTATAGGGACACTAGTGACAACAAAGTCTCCTTAGCTGGCATTAAAGTGAGGACTGGCAGGAAGTGGAGTGCTCAGGAGGCAGTTTACCAGGCGGAAAACTGCCTGGTAAGCTGCTGCCCAATGGCACTGACAGGTGTGCGTTACCATGTGCTGAAGGTCATTGCGGATGCCATCACCACAGGGATCTCCACCAGCAAACTCCAACAAACATTGCAGTGACTAAACTCAGGCCAGACATGGTCCTGGTTTCGGAATCAACAAGGCGAATTTTCCTGCTGAAGTTGACTGTCCCATTGGAAAGGCGGATGGAGGAGGCCTTTAAGAGGAAGAAGCCAAATATGAGACTCGATGCAACCCAATTGAGGTTGGGTGCAGAGGATTCGCTGGCCAGTCACTCATTAGGACTCTCAAGATGCTGGGAGTGAAGGGACTGCACAAAAGGAGAGCCATCAAAAACATCAGCAATGCTGCAGAAAAGGCATCCAGATGGCTGTGGATCAAGCGGGGCTATACGTGGAAACATACTCTTAAGACACAAGCCGGGACTTGATCACCCGGCTGGATCCCCTGGGTGAGAGTGTCTGTTGTGAGACCCGAAACACCTGATGAACCCAGGTGTCAACTCTGATGATATTTGATGGATGTATTTTAGATCAGAAATGTAGGAAGTGTGCAAAGAAGAATCGAATGAGGAGAAAGAGAAAGGGAGAAGAATATTTTTCTAAATAAAGCACTTTATTGACAGTCAGTGTGAAACTGTAAAACATACAGCTACATCCAAATGCAGTTCAACAAGCTTCTCACAATCCCACTGCTTTTCAAACATAACAAAGAAGAACAATGTGGAGAAGATGTGGCGATGGAGGAAAAGCAACTATTTTTCCTAGCTAAATATGCAAATAGATTCAAGACAAATTCTCTAATATATTTTCTAGTCCATTCTACCTAATTCTAACCTCAACTGGTATTGACTGACTCTCAATGAAGATTGAGATTTACACTGTCAGCTATTAATTTACAAGCAGTTCTGTTGCACAATTATCTTGCATATCTTTGTTTTTTACTTGTGTGTTTCACAAGGGAGCACAAGCCAGTGTCTTTTAGTGCTGGTCCAAGCCCGGATAAATTGTGAGGGTTGCGTCAGGAAGGGCATCCGGCGTAAAAACATTTAGCCAAATCTAATATGCGAGACAACAAAAAGATTTCCCGGGGTTAACAACGTCCGCCAACAGTGCTGTTAACCTAGAGGGTGCTGTTGCAAATTCGACCAATTACCGTTGGTCAAAGACAAAGAAGAAGAGGAGGGAGCTTAATTAAGACAAAGAGGGAAAAGAGGAAGGTTAGAAGTGTTGGTCTGAAGGTGGGCACCCTGAATGTAGGTACAATGACAGGGAAAGATAGGGAGCTGGCTGACATGATGGAGAGAAGAAGAGTGAATGTGTTGTGTGTGCAAGAGACCACGTGGAAGGGCAGCAGGGCTAGAAATATTGGGGGAGGTTTTAAGTTATTCTACCATGGATTAGATGGGAAGAGAAATAGAGTAGGGGATGATCATCGGGGAAAAGTATGCAAGTAATGTGGTGGATGTGAAACAAGTGTCCCACAGGTTGATGTGTGTAAAAGTAGAAATAGAAGGAGTGATGGTGAATGTTGTCAGTGGTTATGCTCCACAGGTAGGCTGTGAGTTAGCAGAAAATGAGAAGTTTTGGAATGAGCTGGATTTGGTTGTAGAGAGCATCCCCAAGGGAGAGAGTGGTGATTGGAGCAGATTTCAATGGCCATGTAAGACAACAGAGGGGATGAGGAAGTGATGGGTCGGTTTGGAGTTGGGGATAGAAATTTGGAAGGACAGGCAGTGGTGGACTTTGCAAAAAGAATGGAAATGGCCGTGGTAATCACCTAATTCCAAAAGAAAGAGGAACACTGGGTGGCATACAAGAGTGGAGACAGGTCCACTCAGGTAGATTACATTCTCCGTAGAAGAGGTTATCTCCGGGAGATAAGTGACTGTAAGGTGCTGGCAGGTGAGAGTTTGGCCAAACAAAATAGGATGGTAGTGTGCAAACTGACAAGGGAGGTGAGAAGATGGAAGAAGGTAAAGACAGAGCAGAAGATCAAGTGGTAGAAGTTAAGAAAAGAGAAATGTTGTGAAGACTTTGGAAAATAAGTCAGAGCAGTTCTGGGCTGTGGTGGGGAATTCCTAGATGATTGAGAGACCACAGCCAAGTTATGGAGACAGCTGGGAAGGTGCTAGGTGTTTCCTCTGTTGGTAAATGAGGAAAATGATAGGAAGCGTAGGAATGAGGAGCCTGTTCCCAACAGGGAGAAGGTAGATCAGATTAGAAAGGATGAAGTTAGAAAAACTCTGTAGAGGATGAACAGTGGAAAGGCAGTCGGTCCCTATGACATACCAGTGGAGGTATGGAAGTGGTTAGGGGAAGAAGCGGTAAGTTTTCTCACTCGGCTCTTCCATAGAATGTTAGAGATGGACAAGATGCCTGATGAGTGGTGGAAAAGTGTTCTTGTGCTAATGTACAATAAAGGGTGATGAGCAGAGTTGTAGCAATTACAGAGGAATAAAGTTGATGAGCCATACCATGAAGATTTGGGATAGAGTAGTTGAGGCTAGGTTGAGGAAAGAGGTAGAGATTTGCGAACAACAGTATGGTTTTATGAAGAGAAAGTACCACAGATGCAATATTTGCCTTGAGGATGTTGATGGAGAAGTACACAGGAGGTCAGAAGGAGCTGCATTGTGGTTTACAGGACAGTTCTAAGACCAGCCATAATGTATGGATTAGAGACACTAGGAATAGGTACAGGACAGGAGGCCGAGTTGGAGGTGGCAGAGTTAAAGATGCTGAGATTCTCTTTGGGGGTAACAAGTATGGACAGGATCAGGTAATCCGAGGTAATCAGGGGGACAACACAGACAGGAAGGTTTGGAGAAAAAGCTAGAGAAGCCAGATTAAGATGGTTTGGACATGGTTTGACTGACATTAGACAGTGGTTAAATCGGGAGAAGAATGCTAGACATGGAGCTACCAGGTAAAAGATGAAGAGGAAGGCCAAAGAGGAGATTTATGGATGCGGTGAAGGAGGACATGGAGGTGGTTGGAGTTGGAGTTGAGAATGCCGAGGACAGGGTGAGAAGGAAGCTGTTGATTTGCTGTGGCAACCCCTGAAAAACGTGACAGGCGAAAACATAAGAAGATTACGAATGTGAATGTTCATAACCCAGTAATAAAGAAGAAGAATATCAGTTTATAAGCCATTGAAGTACTCCATTAATAAACTGCAATTTTAAACTTAGTCATGTGATGTGATCTTTACAGCAGTAAAACTGCTTGGGGTCCTTTTTCTTTTTTTTTTCTGTGTGTGAAAAGAGGAGCTGACTAAACAAAAACAAAAATCGTCATAAAATGCCTAAATTATTTTACTACAATTGATTTAGATTAAGATATTCAGAGTCTAGGAATCCAGGCCTAAACATAATTCTGCACTACTTTTGAACTGCACTTTACTGCACTAGAAACACTAGAAGAAGACAGAATGGTCAATGAATCATGAGCAAATGCTGAAGCTAAAAGAAAAGAAATACCTTGGATGAAGACTAAAATACACCTTAGAAATTGTGGTCTGGCTAATCAACAGCCTATATTTAGCAGGGTTAGGCCTCACACTCAGCCCAAAACATGTCCTATAAACAAGTGAGTATTTTTAGCACACCTTTAAGTCTTTTTTTCTACTAATATTTTTTTTTGGATAAACCTCTACTATTTTAACACTTTGACGTCATTCTTTTTTTTAAATTTTTAAATTAAATTTTATTTTGAAGAGCTTAGCATTCTGCTAAGATTTTATCTTATTATTTATTCATTGCTACCTTGCTCCGTGCTGCGTCCTCATCGTATTGCAGAGATAGTGTCTGATCTGTCATATTTGTACATTGCTCTTTCTTTAATTACTCATCACCTTGGACTTCTCTATTTGTTATCAGGACATCATCAACAGATCTGAGAGCAAAGTTGCAGTTAATATACCTTTATTTCTTTACCAGCAGGAAAACAAAATGATGCACATTAGATAGTAATAACCAAGCTGGGCTCTGAGGTCACCACCACGATCCATATTTGCCATTAAAGTTTCATCATCCTAGATTGATGGTGAAGATGTGAAACAAAGTAAATGACACCAGTGCATCAGCAAGATAATAAAGAGCATTTCCACTAATTAGCTTGGCCTGATGTGTGTGTCCAAACAAAGTAATTTACCAGACGATAAGTAAGAGGATTCAAAAAAAGAATAGAAAAGAAAAAGTCAAGTGACGCTTAAGCTTTTCTCATACATATATTACAACTCAACATTCCACACAAACTGTAAAGCCACATTATGTTGCTGTTCTCTTCCTTGAACTGCTTCTGGTCCTTCACTAACACAAATGGTGGTTATTATTACTTTATTAAACGCAACAAGAAATGTTGGTATTTTTTTTCTCCATTGCACCAACTGAAATCAATGAGCAAATAAATATATATTTTTTTATTTTCTAACCACAGCATCTGTTGCTTGCATTGATAAAAACAGCAACATCATAAATAAACCAGATGTCAGTGCTAGTGCCCTCTAGATACATTTAATAGATTGTTTGTATTCTTTCATCTTCATCCTCTTATCCATTACCAGGTCTCAGTGGCAGCAGTGCCCATGGCTGACACCCAAATTTCACAATATATCAGTGAGCCTTATAGTGGGTCTGAACCAACTGGAACAATTATATTTTATTTCTATTAATTTTTTGAGAATCCTTTCCTTTTGTTTTTTGTTTACCCATAATTTTGCATTTTGAAAACCCACAGCAATATAAAATTCAATATGCAAAGGCTTTCTAGCCTATAAATTCTATTCTGTACTTATAGCTGATGTCTTTTGCCTTGGGGGCTGTGAGTCATGGTAGTTATCTATGGATGTACAGCAGAAGTAGAGGGAACTTTTGGATATCTAACGAGATACATTTTATGATGTGTGAGAGCAGAGCATCAGCTAAGGTGAAGGGAAAGGGTTATATTACGGTTCTAAGCCGCCCAGCCATTGTGTGTGGATTAGAGACACTACCAAAAGGTTGAAGACAAGAGGCAGAGCTGGAAGTGGCAGAGTTAAAGATCCTAAGATTTTAGGGCAGGAGGGACAGGATCAGGAATGGGGGGATGAGAAGGACAACACAGACAGGAAGGTTTGGTGAAAAAGCTAGATTAAGATGGTTTGGATGTGTTCAGAGGAGGCACCGTGACTGCATTGGTAGAACAATTATCATAGAGATGGAGCTACTAAGTAGGAGACAAGGAGGAGATTGATGGATGCAGTGATGGAGGACATGGGGGTAGTTTTAGTCAGAGAAGAAGATACAGAGGAGAGGTTGGGATGGACAATGTTGATCCACTGTGGCAACCCTTGAAAAAAGGGAGAAGCTAAAAGAAGCTTTTTTGGTCAGGTATTATTATCCATATTTACTTTCAAAGTAAAAATTAGAAATATAAAATGTTGTGTTATAGTAAACATGAGTGATGCAGTGTGGATTGCCTATGGCTATGTTACCTTCCTTGGTCTCAGATATAAAAACCCCACATAATGTGCAATATTTTGGACTATAGATCAGATCAGAAGTTGGAAGCAGTGGTTGCTGCAGAATCTTATAAGCAAAAGTTGCCGAAAAAGTCAATATTTCTCCTATAGATTGTATCTAAAATCACCCAGAACACACTTTTCTGTAGTTACTGGAAGCCGATGTCAAGGTCTCCATGTCAGGTCCATCATTTATACGCGCGTACACAGTTACACGCACCAACAGCAAACCATGGAGGTTGCAGACACTGTGCTTCTCAGCAGATCTCAGCTATGACTCATCCTGCCTGAGTCTCGCTGGTGCTGATGAGAAGTCAAGGAACCGCAGCAACAACTGAAGCAACTAAACAAATACCAGACCGAAGCCCTCGACGCCCACACAGATGGAGGGAATCTCCAGGAAGGTGTCACTCACCCTATTACTCTGACGGCAGAGAAACAAACTCAGTCGCTGCTCTCAGGTGTTTGCTGCTGATCGTCTCCTGCTTCTTCACCGCCGAGATGTCGCATCTCTCCCACGCCGCTATTGGAGAGAGGAAGAGAGCCCACAGAAGAGCGCAACAGAGGAGCGGCCGCCTAGAACCTAGAGCTGAGACCTGGAGCTTGGGATTCACTGCTTCTGTAACTCCACCGCCTCTCCACAGTGAGTGCGATGGATGTCGAGGGCTGAAGTGAATCTGACGTTTCTGATGCTGCCTTTACGGACTGCACGTAAAGTAGACTTATAAAACGTCTATTTCCGGGGAACCTGGGTAGCCCACTGTTAATCATATTAAAACGGTTCATGGTGCAGGTATTAGCCCCCTAGCCAAAGCACCAGTTAATGTGTTTAATTTCTGTGAAATAACAATTTGGAAATCCGTTCATTCTTTTTAATGTCATTGTAGTACAAAATGCTATTTAAAAAGTTGTTCTTTTGGAATTTCTGTAAAAACATTATCACAACTAAATCAATTCTTCTTCTAAAAGGGTGCTCCGACATGACATTGCAGGAGCTTTTATAGCATCCTCTATTGGAAGTTAGCAAACAGTAAGAAACAATTGTTGTACACTAACAAAACTGGACATGAAAGCATCATGTTGAATTAGCTACATATATAAATTAGACAATACTGTAATAAAATAATATTTTGGTGTAAATGTGAGCCAGCAACTTTCTACTTAAAAAAATATATATTAGATTGATATTCTGAGGTTTAACGTGTATGATCTTCATTACCATTTTTATTTGGACTTTTTTATCCTTTCCTCATAAAATGATTTCCTATTTTATTTTTATTTTTTAAATAATAAATTATTTTTATCTTCAAGCTTATAGTAAATGTCATTCAACCACTGCTTTTGACAGGAGAAATCAAAGAGGACAGGTTAGGTTGAAAATCGCTAAATCAAAGCAAAGTAAAGCCAACTGTTCTGGTAGTACATGAATGCAGCATTTCTGGGGACGTAATCATTCTGTGAAGGAGGAGAAGCTACCCGGTCCTAACGCCGCCGTTTTCCCGTCTCTGGCTACTCTCGCCCCAAACCGTCAAAAGAGAGGAGGAAAAAAGGAAACTAAAAAATAAAAGACCAAAACACACCGACAGTCACACAAATACAGTTCTGTATGTATTAAATAGATTATTACATAAAACAATACATGATGTAATAAACATATTGATTACTTATTTAAAAAAATACAATACCAATTATAATTAAACAAAAAACTAACAAAGAAATAAATGTCTCTTCGTGATTAAAGACCACCAACATGATAGTAAGAGAAAAGAATGCACACTTTACTAGGATGCGCTGTGGGTCAGTAGGTGGCGCAAGTGTTTTTTTTTTTTTGTTGTGACTTGACTCAGATAAGTTAAATTAGTACAGTATATTTGATAAAGGTGGCACTAATCAGTGCTCAACTATGTGACCACAACACACCGCTGTTCAATAAACCATTTCCTGTCACCTAAGCTATTTTTTTACATATGACAACACTGACCAGGCTGAAGTTGATCCTTCAGCCAGTCCATCCTCATTGGCCCTGTCTTAGTTGTCATGGAAACCACACACCTCTGCAAACATACAGTATGAGCTGCCAGAGTGTGCTCTTTCAGGTTGAGACACACATAGACACCTCTTTGCTCTGTTATGAATCACATTTCTAAGACTATAAAACTTTAGCATAGAGCATTTATCTTGTTAAAAAAAAAGTGGAAGTCAACGAAATGTCGAGAGAATAGTATCTGTGAGGGTCTCTGCTGTTACTTACCACCAAAACACCAGAGGGTTATTCCAGAAGTGGGGATTATGAAATTTTTCCCATGATCATGTTCCCATTGTTCTGTTTGTATTATGCATGATGATGCTACTATTACTACTTCTACTACTACTACTACTACTACCTCTACTGCTGATGCTACTGCTGCTACGACTTCAGTTACAATTCCTCTAACATTGTCCTGCTCTAAACCAAATTTTTGTTCCATGTTTTATTGACTGGAACCTGTTCTGCGTCTTCTAAGAACACAAAAACTAAGTTAGTGTTTGTGCATACAATAATTAGTGCACAATAGCTTTTCAGTCTGTGAAGATTTTCATTCATCCAGGTCATGATATCCAAAAAGGGTTTAGTTGTAAACAACTGGACTTCTTCTTGGAGTTGAAAGACATTTCATTACTCAAATGAGGAACTTCATCCATGTCCAGTGGTGAAGGGAGCGGTCTAGAGTAGTATAACTACTAGAGTTCCTTCCAACAACAACCAGAAACTGATGAAGTTCTTCAGTTGAGGAATAAAACGTCTTTCAACTCCAAGAAGAAGTCCAGTTGCTTACATCTGAACCCTTTTTGAATAGCTTTTCAGGTGTCTTTCAGGGTCTAATATAATGTCCAACCGTTATTATTGTCCTGATATAAGCATATTTTGTAATATCAGTATCATAAATTATTGGGGGGGTTCCTGGTGATAATGATAACACAAAGCCTGGGTTGCACCGAATTGTGTGTGTGTGTTTTTTTTTCATGTCTTTCTTCATGTCTTGATGCTCAGTTTTTGAAACACGGTTGCAGAAACTCATATTAAAATCTCAACCCTCTCAAACTCTTGGCACTTTCTTCATCATACACACAAACTCCTTCATAGCACATATTCAAAACATTTTCCTTCATTTCCCAAAGAATACTCCAGAGGGATTAATCAAGTTCTACCAATCTATCAACAATAAACAAGACTTTGGTTACTAGATGGCAGCATTGTAGCTTATTTTATAAATCTATGTAGATTGTATGTAGAATGCTTGTGCCAGCAATTCCTACGGTGGCACAAATGATAATAATTGAGAAACACTGTTCCAACCCATCATCTATCTATCTATCTATGTATGTATCTATCTATCTATCTATCTATCTATCTACATATCTATCTATCTATTGGATGAGATAACATTTTATAGATTATTTGGTAAAGATTTAAGGCAATAGTAGCATATCATATATTAGCAAAATGTCAAAATAATTTTGTGTAGCCCAGCAATTAACCAGCAATGCAACTTAAATATGTTAAATAAATAAAAATAATAATACAGGGTGGCACGGCAGGAACTAAAAGTAGTCAGAGGAGCTGACAGAATAAAATGCAAAGGTTTTTCTAACCGCAGTTCGGCTACGAAATATATATATATATATACTGTATATATATATATATATATATATATATATATATATATATATAACGAATATAACGAAATCTATCCGATTTATATTACAAAACAATATCCTGTGTGACAATCTGGTTACAGAAGTGCTGTCTACAGCTTAACGTTTTCTAAAACTGTGGACTGTAGTATTTCACTAAAATAAGTAAAGAGTCACCTGATCCTGATATACTTAATGGAGATAAAATACAAATTGTAAATCACTGTAAGTCTCTTGAGTTAATATTAGATTCACAGCTCTTCTTTATCAAATCAATCAATCAAATTGTATTTATATAGCCCACATTTACAAATCAAATTTGTCACATAGGGCTTTACATGGTTCGCATTACAGGCATTAAGGGCCATATTGACAAATTGTATAAAAAAAATCAAGTTAAATTTTCAAATGTTAATGCAATTCGACATAAGATGCCAGATGAAGCCGAAAAAATTCTTAATTGTATAAAAAGTTTTGGGATATGTATCTTCTACTGTGTGTGTTGTGTGCTTCTTGTCTCTTTACATCATGGCTAGGGGACTAGATGAAAACTAGCCTTTGGCTAATTCTTTCTTATTTAACCATGTGTTTATGAAATTCCACTTACCCCTTTTAAATAAACTAAACTAAAAAAGACTGGCAGCTGTATAATGTTAGTGAAAGCGGAGTTGCAAATTTTTATTCAAGATTCAAAAAACGAATCGGCATCAACTGTGTCAATGCTGTATTAAGTGTAAGTAAGTTACACACATGATTTTATGTGTTTTTTTAAAAGTGCAACAACACTTGTGTTATTATTATTATCATTATTATTTTTTCTCTGTCCTGAGCTCACCACATTATTATCACACCGAGAATTTGACTTTGTGGCCTACGCGTGAACACGGACCCTTTTTGCTGCTGCACTAGTAAAGGCGGAAGTAGAGTTGTGTTGTTGAGTTGTTTTGTTTTTCTTTGCTGAAGATACAATGGCGGTGACCGCGGTTCACCTGGAGTCTGACGCCTTTCTGGTGTGTATGAACCACGCTCTGAGCACAGAAAAGGAGGAAGTGATGGGCCTGTGCATCGGGGAGGTAGAGAACACCCGTCTGGTCCACATCCACTCAGTCATCATTCTCCGCCGTTCAGACAAGAGAAAAGACAGGGTGGAGATTTCCCCGGAGCAGCTGTCTGCGGCCTCCACCGAGGCGGAGAGGCTGGCCGACATAACCGGCAGGCCGATGCGGGTGGTTGGATGGTATCACTCCCACCCTCACATCACCGTGTGGCCTTCACACGTCGACGTGAGAACCCAGGCCATGTACCAGATGCTGGACCAGTGTTTTGTGGGCCTCATCTTCTCCTGCTTTATCGAAGACAAGAACACCAGGACCGGTCGCGTCCTCTACACCTGCTTTCAGTCCGTGCAGGCGCAGAAAGGCTCCGAATACGACCGAGTGGAGATACCGATCCACGTCGTTCCACGCGAGGCCATCGGTAAAGTTTGCCTGGAGTCTGCCGTGGAGCTGCCGCGAATCCTGTGCCAGGAGGAGCAGGACACGTACCGTAAGATCCACAGCCTCGCTCACCTGGATCCTGTTACCAAGATCCACAATGGTTCCGTGTTCACCAAGAACCTGTGCAGCCAGATGTCAGCGGTCAGCGGGCCGTTGCTGCAATGGTTGGAGGACCGGTTGCAGCAAAACCAACAGGACATTGTAGAACTGCAGCGGGAGAAGGAGACGCTACTGTTGGAGCTGAGTGGTCTGTGAGCTAGGGGAAAAAGAAGAACCCGGGGATGGCACTGAGATCACCTTAAGGCTTTCTCTTTAACTACCGCAGTTAAGAAATGTATTTTAATCTGAACCACTTGATGTAGAATATTTATTTCTTAAATTACAAATATATGGTCTAAAGTTGTACACTTAAAAAGTGTACAACTTTCTCCAAACGTGGGCACCAGGGGAAATACAATCGACATAAAGGACGATAAAACGTTCGTTCGAGGATCTATGGCTCAAAACGTTTCTGGAGATGTTGTAGATGTGTTTACATCTACAGATGTATTTGAAGGTTATGGGGTGTGGAGTTACTGCTGTTTGTTAATATGTTGTCATTGCAAAATAAAACGTCTATTTCTGTACCAGGACTTGAATCGTGAATCCGCTGTTTAACTATTTTACCAGCAGAGGGTGACATTAGCTAAGGTGGTAATTTGCCAAATATTTGAGGCGAGGAAACCAGTCTTTCTTGATGGGAATGCAAATGTCTTGTCCCACCAAAACTCAAATTTATGCCGATGAAAGGGTAAACGGGATGTTTTTTTAATATGTACAGCATTACTTTTGTTTTTTTAAACATTTGACAAATCTATGGCTTTTTTAAATTTTGTATCAAAATGTGAATTTTCTAACCAATTTGTGCCATATTTAACAGTTTTCAACCCGGTCATGAATATACCATTTTGTGCTCTGTCTTTACAGGGTCAGTATTCAGCCATTCCCTGTGTTTGCAGATCCTCTCAGTGCTAGACAAATCTGTGTCACATCAAAGGGATTGCTGGAATAGGAGTTTTAATATACACACCATGCTAAAGGTAAACTTTGCGAAAAGTAATACATAATATAAAAAAAGTACTAAATATATTTTGTATTTAAATGTCACACTGCAAGACAAACCATTGACCAATATGAATATAGCATATAAAAATATACAACATTGAAACAAATTAGATTGGGTTTATGCTATACTTAGCCAGGAGCCATTGCAGCTGTTGCAGGACATGAGTGAATGGAAAGGGTAATGATGTGGGCAGCTGAATTCTACCAATTGGAGTTTATCGATCGATCTATTTTTTTTTGGCCTGATAGAGCTGGCCAGCATCCCCACAACAGGTTGAAATTTATGGAATATTTAAGGACAATGTCACCAAAAAGAAGACAATAAATTATAAGGAGGAGAGGCCCTATAAGGTACGTATGTCACAGCCAGTCAACATTTTATGTTGTGCAAAAATATAACTCTAATATTCTAATATAATCAGATATAATCTATTCACTAAACATATATTACCCTAAGTGACAGTATTCACATCTGTGACTTTTGCACACTTGCCAGTTCTATTTGGCTCGCTGCTCTATTACCCTGACTCCCCATGTGTGTCTGACCAGTGCAAGAGCGAGGCCTGTGTAGGGGGAACTACATGGCCTCCTTTACGAGACAGGAAGTAAATCTCTCTCCTAATAGACTCAGCTTGGTCCACTTGTTTCTTCACCAGCATTTGTAGTTTTTGAATCTGTTCTTGATCTATTCGTCTTCTGTGATCTTGGAGCAGCAACCCCTGGGTAGTCTGCAAAAAAACGTAGAATACAGAAAAGAAGGAATTATTTCCCTCCACCCTTCGGTCACTACAGCAATAGTACTTGTCTGTCAGTGGCAGAATTTTTAGATTATAGTGACAAAAAAGAGGGGTCCACAGTGTAATATATCGGGGTACACGATAGCCCACAGGGGCTTGCTAAGGTGCACACAGTGTATGTTCTAAAAGATAAAGGTATTGAATAAAAGGGGCTAAAAAGGTACCGTTAGTGAGCTTTTTGAATTGCACTTGCAGTGGTATTAATTTGGGTGCAGTGATGATAATAGTGTTTGCTACTATATGTCCCAGAACTAAGTGTATTTAAATTAGCTCTCAGTGTTGCTGATCTAAGATTTGAGAACAAGGTGGTATCTAACCCAGAGGGTTCAGGTGGCAGTGCTACCAATACACCAAAAGAAATATAGAATATAAACTACATAAAGACACCTGTTCCATAATCATGCAGAGGATTCTTTAAATCAAATAAGGGTTAATGCTCAAAGACCTTATGTGCCTCACGCTGACTGGTTCTATGGTCATTTCAGAGGAGAGGTGTCCAATAAGTGAATTGAGATCTTCCAAAAAGAAGAAGAAGAAATATAGGCAAAAAGAAAAAGAGGATTGCTCAGTTTCTTCTTTCAGCTCTGAAAGCAGAAACATATTGACTAGAACCAAAAGACAGAGCACATAACTCCCATTTTGGCCTCTCTGCACTGGTTCTCAATTAAAAGTAGACTTGATTTCAAAATTCTACTATTAACTTCCAATGCCCTAAATAATCAGGCCCCTTCCGTCATCAAGGTCTTGATCTCCACCTATAAATCAAACAGACCGCTCCGATCATAAATTCAGGTCTATTAGTGGTTCCCAAAATTATTATGAGCAGAAAAGGTGGTAGAGCCTTTAGAAGCTAAGCCCCTTTTCTGTGGAATCAGCTTCCTCTTTATGTCAGGGATTCTGATCCGGTCTCTACCTTTTAATCCTGTAGTCTATACCAAGCTGCTATAGGTTTTGAATGCTGGGGGGCTCTCACATTACGCATTTACAATGAGCACATAGTCTGACCACCCATCTGTTTTAAAACTACAGTTTTTTCTGTTTCTCATTCCCATTCCTGTTGTTGCTGGTGAATGGGCCAATGCCAGGACTGGGATATTTTCATGCTCTTTTGCACTGTTTGTCCATCCAGGGAGTTGGATCCCTCTCCTGTGGTTCTACCTTTTTCCTGTTAAAAGGGTTTTTTCCCTCAGCAGTTTTCCCTTACTCTGGCTGAGGGTCTAAAGACAGAAGATGTTACCAACCCTGTAAAGCCCTATTTGACAAATATGATTTGAAACAGCATAGCATAAAAAAACAAGATTGGGAAGGTTTGGATATGTTTGGAGGAGGGACATTGGATATGTTGGTATAAGAAAGAAGGCCAAAGAGGTGATAGAGCTGGTAAGGGAGGACATTGAGGTAATTGCAGTCAGAGTGGAAGGAAGAGGTGGAGATGAAAAACATTGATTTGATTTTGCAATCCCAGATAAAATGATGAGATGAAAAGAAAAATCCAACATATGGTGTATATATAAGTAAATATATGTCAAGTTTTCAATGGAAGTTGATTGCATTTACCCAATCACTTAAAAATCATAAAAAACACAAGTCAAGTTGAGTGGGTGAACACCAGTGGAAGAGCATTACCGTGTTTCTCTGATGAGTCTCCAGTTTATGCTTCAGTTCCATGTTTTCTTCAACAATGTTTTTCTTTTTGGCGAGAAGTTCAGTGTTGCACTTGATCACTTCCATTAGGGAATTATGTGCTGCTTCAACCTTGGCCTAGCATTCATACACAGGCACACAAAGAAATGCCAGATGAATAAGATGGGTTTTTTTTAATGAAGGACTATGTGGTGTGTATTTCTTTATATTGTACTAAAAATTGCATCACAACCAGAAGCGACTTCCGCTTCTCTTTTAACTTTGACTAATTTGTTATTCAATGGACTAACTAGCAGAAATAGATCAGACTCTCTTTAGAAAAGCGTTACAAATTCCTATGCAGTGGCCAGGACTATGGACTGGTAACATTGTAGGACCAGAGATAGATAATATTAACTGATGCTATTGTAATCCATATGTTCCTTATCTGCTGAAGTTAGTTTCACTTTGGTGATTCCAATCATCAATGCTAGACACACTATTTTAAATACCAAAGTAACTTAATCTGACAAGTGAGTTAAGAGAGACAGCACACGAACCTCCCACCCTCTAAGTTCTTTGTCCCTTTGAGCTTCTTGAAGAATCTTTTGCTGCTTCAGTTCCTCTAGCTCCCGGTTTCCTCTCAGTGTCTGCAGAGCCTCCAGATTCACCAGTCGACCAAATTTCTTCATCATCAGAGTGTTGCACTGTTCGTGTAGCTCTGTGATCCAAAACACACCAGTCTAAGTTATCCTTTCACCCTTTCAGTAAATATCAGAGGCCAACCTTTACCTGTGATTGTAGTCTTCAGTTCCTTGCATTCATGGATCAGTTTGCTGTGGTCTCGTCGAACCTGAACCTTTGCTTCTTTCTGCTGACCCCTCTCATCATGCAGCTGCTCAATGCGCTCCCGCAGTCTCCTTAGCTCGCTTTTGTCCACCACCAGTGCCTCGCTTAAATCAGCTGGAATGGAGCCGTCCGCAATAAATTCAATCTGTTAAACCAATGGACAGAGTTCAATTTTCTTCAGTGCCAAGTGTGTGACCTGAAGTTGAAACCCGAACAAACACAGATGTAATTTAATTCTAGCCATGCTTTAGGTGGTAAACAAAAGCTGCAGTCAAGCTAAGCTCACTTCTCTATTTCTGCTTTGTATTTACCTGATGGAGCCTCAGAGGAACGACCACCTCAAGCTCATTCATCTTCTCTTGCTTCTCTCTGTTGATTTCTTCCAGATCCTGTTTTGCTGCCATCACACTGAGCCTTGCTGTTTTTTGCTGCAAAGCCAATACATACATACACACACACACACACACACACACATATATATATATATTATATATATATATATATATATTATCTTAGTTTGACTATTTATCCCTCTTACACCAGATGTTATAAACTGAAAATGAAGTCTCACCTTCTTGAGAAGAACCTCTTGCTCCTCCTTCAGGGCCTCCACTCTCCTCCTCTTTTCAACTAGCACATCCTCCACATCCAACCTCTGCTCCCTCAGCTGCAACATGTTTTCATACAACTGAGGGTCACAGCCTGACACACACAGACACACACAATGATGACCAATACTTCATTGGTACTCGGTTATATGTTTTTTATTGTCTGAGAGGGTTACTTTGGACTGTGTTTTCCCCTGAGTCACTGTCATCATCAACAGCATCATTATCAGAGTCTTCTTCACTCTCCATTTCTTCCCCTGCACTCACACAGGACAGAGCACAGTTTTTCATATTCAAAAACAATAATATGTTATAGAATCAAAAATTATGTTTTAATTAGATCTTAGCTGAAATGAGGGCATGATTCCTTAGAACATAACTACTTGTTATGCACATTAAATGATAACAATTCCAAATATGCAAAAATACCAATAGAATTTGACATGTATTTTCATTTGATCTGTTACTTTCTCTCACCTCCAATTGCCTCCTGCTTTTTTACAAATTTGATATTTTTTTTAAAGACTCTGGTGAGAAATGCTTCAAACTTGTCATTTTGACCCAGCAGCTTCTGGAAAGAGGCCACCACTGCCTTTTCCCGTTCCTGCAGCTTGGACATATCTTTGTAATTCTGCTGCAGCTGCTGACTGCAGTCATCCAGCCGCACCTTTCTCAGGACAGAAAAATCTTCATAAAAGTCTACTTCATATACTTGTATATGTGGCTTATCGTAAAATGACTAAATAAATACAGACCGTGATTCCTTTCTCCTCCCTGACGTATTTGTCCAGAGCCTCCTGCAGGCCAACCTCCCTGCTCGCAAACTCCATAAGAAGGAGCAGCTCCTCGCAGAGTGTCAAGCGACGGAGATCAGAAACTTTGAGTTTCCAGTCAAGGTGGAGCTTCTGATGACGCAGCAGCAGAAGCTCGGCATCAAACTGATACATTGCAGTTTTTATCTGAGAAGACATGACACACTCTAGATCACAGCATAAAGATTCATTAATTCATTTAGATCACATTGCACCACATTGTGAGCCTTTCTGTGGGTGGTGAGCCCAAGGGAAGTTATGTGAGTCGCTTCGGCGCTATGCTCATTGGCAATGTGGCAGCTGGTGGATTCAACTCTGAAGCCCTGTGGTCTGCTTTCTCAACCACTAGGCTACTACTGCCAACCAGCATAAAGATATTAACTGTATATATCCACATCATCACTATTACTATTAATGCTGTTATTATTAACAACAACATTAATGATAATCCATTTTCATTGTCATATTTCATACATTGTGTCTTGAAGTCTTGCTTCAACTACCACTAGAGGAATACCTAAAACTGAAGGTTAAAAACAATAATTATTCCCTCTTCTGTTACTTAGACTGTCATGGACGTTTTCATAAAATATTAACAACATTAAACGTAACTGAATATATATGTTGAACACAGAGACCTGCTCCAGCAGTGAGTCTTGCTCATACAACAGTCTTATTTCCTCTTCCTTTTGAAGCTCCTGTTCCAGCCAGCTGAGGTCCACCTCTTCATCGTCATTTTCCCCTTGTGATAAAATGATTGGAGGAGTCACTTCCTCTGAAATTTTCTCATCTTTCTCCTGAATTTTCTTTTCCAGCATCTCAAACAGATGTGCAGTTTCCTCCTTGTCTTTCTCATTTCCCATGGCCCTGAAGCTGCTAGAATAAGAGAAACAATGATGCAATAACTTGTTTCTACCCAAGTCTTTCATGTATGATCTACCTTTCTTTTCTCAAGGCACGGTATTGATCCAGTCTGCTGTCATTGTATTGCAGCCTCCTCTCTGGTGTTTCCTCTGGTTGTACAGTCGGCAGAACAGGAGTTGGACAGTGGAGATGAGGTGGGAGACGCTGCTGGATGTTGTGCAGCTGTTGGACCTGAGACTGCAACCGAGAAACCAGGTCGAGCTTGCTGTCTCTCAATGCAATGATACTACTGTTCATCTGTGTTTGCTGTTCTCGCATCTATGCAGATAGGACATAGAGAAACCAAAGAACAAACCTGAGGTGTAGCCAATATAGCCAATAGTTGACATATATTTTTGTGTTTCTTTACACTGATCTCCAGACGGATAATCTCCATGCTCTTCTTCTCTGGATTCATTCTTAGATGTTCTGGCACAGCTTGGTCTGTCTCTGTCCTTAGTTTTAAGTCTCCAATGTTCTCTCTGGCTTCATGGATGAGCTGCACAGCCAGAGGATCCTCATGGTTCTCATCTGGTTTCTCTGTATGACTGAATTACCAACTTAGATTAAACTCAGTGAAACAAAAAAGTCCAATTTTGTCCAATCATTCCAGCAATTACTTCTACAAAGAAACACACATAAATAATGAAGTTTTAAACAGGGAGAAGGTAGATCATATTAGAAAGGAAGGAATTAGAAAAGCTCGAAGAGGATGAAGAGTGGAAAGGCAGTGGGTCCCGGTGACATACCAGTGAAGGTATGGAAGTACATAGAGCAGAAGAAGAAGCAGTATGTTTTCTGACTCGGCTCTTCAATAGAATTTCAGAGACTGACAAGATGCCTAATGAGTGGAGGAAAAGTGTTCTTGTGCCAATTTACAAGAAGGGTGATGTGCAGAGATGTAGCAAGTACAGAGGGATAAAGTTGATGAGCCATACCATGAAGATTTGGGAAAGAGCAGTTAAAGCTAGGTTGAGGAAAGAGGTAGAGATTTGCGAACAACAGTATGGTTTAATGTCGAGAAAGAGTACCACAGATGCAATATTTGCCTTGAGGATGTTGATGGAGAAGTACAGAGAGGGTCAAAAGGAGCCTTATTGTGTTTTTGTAGATTTAGAAAAGGAGTTCCAAGGGAGGCACTGTGGTTTTGTATGAGGAAGTCAGGAGTGGCAGACAAGTATGTTAGACTGGTGCAGGATATGTATGCGAACAGCACAACGGTGGTGAGGTGTGCTGTTGGAAGGACAGAAGACTTTAAGGTGGAGGTGGGACTTCATCAAGGATCTGCCCTGAGCCCCTTTTTGTTTACTCTGTTGATGGACAGATTGACAGATGAGGTCAGACAGGAGTCTCCATGGACAATGATGTTTGCAGATGATATTGTGATCTGCAGTGAGAGCAGGCAACATCTAGAAGAGAACCTAGAGAGGTAGAGGTTTGCACTGGAGAGAAGAGGAATGAAGGTCAGTCGTAGCAAGACCAAGTACATGTGTGTAAATGTAAAGGGGAACAGTGGAGTGGTGAAATTACACGGAGCAGAGGTGTAGAAGGTGGAGGAGTTCAGCTACTTAGGCAGGTAGGATGGAACAACTGGAGAAAGGTCTCAGGAGTGATTTGTGATAGAAAGTGTCAGCTACAGGACAGTTGTGAGACCAGCCATGGTGTATGGATTAGAGACACTAGGAATAGGTAGAAGACAGGAGGCAGAGCTGGAGGTGGAGGAGTTAAAGATGCTGAGGTTCTCTTTGGGGGTGACAAGGATGGACAGGATCAGGAACGAGATAATCAGGGGGACAACAGAGACAGAAAGGTTTGGGGAAAAGGCCGGAGAAGCCAGATTAAGATGGTTTGGACATGTTCAGAGGGGTGACAGTGGATACATTGGGAGAAAAATGCTAGACATGGAGCTACCAGGTAAGAGACGAAGAAAAAAGCCAAGGAGGAAATTTATGGATGCGGTGAGGGAGGAGATGGAGGTGGTTGGAGTTGGAGTTGAGGATGCGGAGGACAGGGTGAGATGGAAATTGCTGACTTGCTTTGGCAACCCCTGAAAACAGGGATTAGTCGAATGGAAGAAAAGAAGAAAAATAAGTTTTAAGAATAAAATGAGTTAAAATTATTTTTTACTTAATACTTAATACTTGGTTGAGCACATAAATAATGAATCTAGTAATCTGTAAAAAATATCCTTGTCTCATTATTGAGTTGCTCTGTCTTAATCTTTTTTTGTTCATCTTGACAGTGACTTGTAGAAAATGTGAAAAGTTACTTTCCTAATTTTAGTCAAGCTGCTGTCCTCAAAAATATTAATCAGTCCACTATCATAAAAATCCATCTGACTGTTGTGTGGGTCAGACTGTCAGACTGTCTTGATCTTAGTCTGGCTGTTCTACAACAGGCCATGCCACGGACCTCAGGGTTCAATACAGTTCAAACAATACAGTAAAAATAATTTAACCCATATGGGGATATGCATTTTGCAATAAAAAAAATAAAATTGAAAATTAAAATAAAACAAAATAAAAATAAATAAATAGAAGAGAAAAGAGGTTTCAGTTTCAATTTTGGCATGCCAGGCTGTTTTCGTGATATTTATAAATCCCTTGCACAAGAGAAGCAGTTTAGAAACATTTCAGCTGAACTCTCAGCTTCGGTTTCTTGAAAGTTTTCTCTCCCTCATCCAAGTTTTGACTGTGTGTATATTATACTGCTACATAACATGAAATCAACAGAGAACCTGAAAGTCTGACTGGACTCACAGTTTGGCCCACTCTTTTTTCCTCTTCTCTATTTTGGCCAAAGCTTGTTCTGCTTTCTCTGCAGCTCTCCTCAGCTTCTCCTCCTGACGCACTCCAAGCCTCACTCCTGCTGATGGTGCCACCTGGGGATGCAGCGACCCCACTTTGTACTCCTCTTCTGCTGAAACGGACAGACGCTGAATGAATACCTTATTTTAAACACAGCAATGGAAGCATTTTCTTCTGTACCACTTGTTTTGTCATTGTCGCCTGCAGGCTCCACTTGATGGTTCCTCCTCTCTGATGCATCATCACAGCCTCCATCAGGTTGGTTGATGGCGTTTACGTGTTGGTGGTTAGTCGGGAACTCAGTGATTGGTTGCAAGAGATAGGTAGATACTCTGTGGTCACTGGAGATCGCCACTACAGTAATTATGTTGGTTTCTAAAGATGCAAAGAACCTGCAGCAGAAGAACATCAACCTGAAAATCTGGAAATCAAATATTTTTTTCATTTGAAATTGTCCATTTTTATATTTGACACTTAATGATATGGTGCTGCCTTGTCATCCTTTATTATTGGTTATAGTACCGGGAGGCATTAGAAAATTAGATAAAAAGAAATGTATGTTTGTTACAGTTGCCCCGCCTCCCAAAGGAGGACCCACAGTATGGTGCAAGGTGATTTGGGTGGCAGTGGTGGAGAATGAAACCTGAAACCTGGTAACTGATAAGCGGTTAAAGACAAATTAATGAATGAAATGTATGTTTAGAATGATTTTGAGGCAACGATATCACAATAAATTGTATTTAACAATTTTTGAGTTTTGCCTCATCAAATTTTAATAAGTCAGAACTCCCCTTTCTGGCACTTTGAAATGACTGAAATGTTATGCTGTGATTTTCATCTACACAATTAACTTTGTTCCGGTTGTTGTTGTTGTTGGGTGTGCGTGAGTATGTGTTCTTTCTGTACCAGTCCTGTAGTTTTTTCAATGCTGCTTCACTTCTCTCTTCCTCCCAGCGGAGCTGTTTTCTAACTTTCTCTATAAGCTTGGACTTCTCTTGTTCTGCCTGATCCTTGAAACAATGGCCCAGTTGCAACTCCTAAACACAAACACACACACACACACACAAATTTCATATTTTTGCTTGTAGGTGGAGCAATCCAATGCAAGTATTGAATAAAAAAAATTAAAACCACACATTTAGAGACATTTACAGATGAAAAACAGACATAACTCGGGTTTCAGCCGAACATGCTCAGGGAGTTTGAGGTTATCGCTCAAAAGCTGTCTGTGTTTTCTTTGAAGCTCAGAGAGTTTCTTTCTTTTCCCTGCCATCTTCAGCTCGGCTTCGTGCTGCACATGATTTTTCTCCTGGTTTTGTTTGGCCATCTCTATGCTGGAAGAGGGGGCAACAAATTAAAGTGAAATGCATGCATGAAACTATGGCCAATAAGAGACTATTTTTTAAAAGTCTGACCTGTCTGCTGTAGGATCTTCAATATCCTGAGCCAGCACTTCATTTTCAACACCCAACTGTAAAAATCAAAACAAGGAACAAAAGCAGTGCATGATTGGATAAAAAAAATCCTTCTAATGCTTTGTAATAAAGTTGACTGGACATTAAGTATGAACAAGTAGACACACCCTCGGAGAAGGAACTTTGGTCCTGCTGATCTGCAAACTACTCTGAAGCTCCTCAGGAGAAAAGAGACTAAATGAAAAGATATTTCCATCGTCTCCTGCAGTCAGGACAAATTTGTCATCATGGCTGCAGGAAATGTGTCTCAGATGACCGGTCTGATTGTCATGAACGCTAAGTGACCAATAAGCACTCATGGAGGAAAGACTGTGGTCTCCAGGCTCCAGGGGGTAGACCCTGATAGTGCCAGAGTACATGCCGCAGAAGAGTAGATCTCTCTTTGAGCTATCGGGATAGGGTGTAATGAAAGATGAAATTACTTTACAGCATTTATGGACACGGCACAATAGAAATAAGGGTGTGGGGTTTTATTGTTACTATAAACAAACAAGGTCTATAACTATAAACAATCTAGGTACATATCAGTTGTTGTTCAAACTACCATATAGAGAAGGCTGGCATGGTATGGTAAAAAAATGTTTTTGTCCTGTACCTGAATGTCATAGAGCAAATAGGGTCCTCATCTGACTTTTCAATGGGAATAAAGTGGAAGGGTTCATCCCACTGGTGATCCGGATCTTTTCTGTGGTCCTCAGAAAATTTACAGTGATAAAGGTAACCTGAGTCAAAGCCTCCCTGTGAATGAGAATGGTAATAAATTGCAATTTTCAATTGCAAAAACACTTCAAACCTGTTAAAGAGCAGACAATTACAGATACAGAAACAGGATGATTAAAGGGGGCACAATAATTCATTCATTCATTCATTTTCATCCGCCTATCCGGAGCCGGGTCGCGGGGGCAACATTCGGAGGAGGGACACCCAAACTTCCCTCTCCCTAGACACTTCCTCAAGCTCGTCTGGGGGGATCCCAAGGCGTTCCCAGGCCAGCTGGGCAACATAGTCGCTGCCGTTTGGCGCATAGGCCGCAACCACAGTGAGAGTCCTTTCCCTGACCCGGAGGTGCAGGGAAGTGACCCTCTCGCTCAGTGGGGAAAACTCCTACACACTGGGGCTGGGTTGTCCGGGGGACCACTGGGGGAGTGGTTGTCCGGGGGTTGGGCCGCCGGGGTCCCCCGTCCACGACTGCAGCCCAAATCACACGGCACCGGCCCCCTTATGGACCTTCCTGCGGGTGGTGAGTCCACATGAAGGTGGAGGTGGGTCCATGTCTTTTGGGCACAATAATAACAATAAAAAAAATAACAATAGGGACCCCTGGAATTCAACTGGATTAGGGGGACAGATTGATAAAAGGCCCTGTCAAAACTATTACTTACCTCCAAAGTTTGGTTATAAAAGAAATCTAAAATATTAACAGGTTCGCTTTATCTTTTATAAACTCTAACATGACAGTTAAGTTATAAGAAGAACAATTAAATTCAAGATTGTCCGTCTGTCTACAACAACAACTACAACATCACCGCCACTCGAACGGATTGGGACTATGTCATTTTCATACAGTCAGGGAGACCCAGATGCTACAATTGCGGTCTCACCGGCCACTTTGTTATAAAATGCACTGGTGTGTCTGCTGCTACAGAGAGGCTGCGGGGTGGAGGAGTGGCCACCTACACTGCCGCAGCGGTCGCTGCTGCCAAACCTGCTGCTAGGCCTGTAACTGCCGCTGCTACTCCTGATGCTGCTGCCACTCCCACAGTGGCTGGTGACAGCGCGGCGGGGGGACGCAGAGTGACCACTGCAGGGATGTCTACTGCTGTGGAGGAACCAGAGGTGGAGCTGGGGCAGGGTTTGGCGTTTACTCCCATTGACCACGTAACTGCCTATTTATCAGACACGATGGAAGTGAGCACATCTGTGTCACTCGCTGTCAAACGCTCCCCACAGTCAAACGCTGCTGCTGCTGCTGCTGTGCCAGTCACTGCTGTGGCTCAGACAGTTCAAATCTGTTAGTGAGAGTACAGACAGGGCTGGGGAACTGAGAAATATGGTGGCAGACAGAGTGGTTTCGGCCTCTGGGACTAGTGACACCCCTGTGGCACAGAGGTGGGAGGGGAGGTCAGCCAGGAGTCCGTGTGCAGGAGCAGAAATAAGAGGAAGAAAGTGCGGCCTGTAGGTGAGGCAGCTGAGTTGAACGGATATCAACATCCCACAAATATGAAGTCCAGGGAGGAGGGTCTGGAAAAGAAAGAAAACGAGGATGGTCCCACTTCTTCCCAGCAGAAGAGGGACCGTCGTCTGAGGACAGTAGCGGCGAGGAGGGTGTGTCAGATGTCAATGACCTGCCTCCCTTGTTCCAGACCCACACCCAGGCATACTCTGCAGCAGATCTAGCTTTATTCCTGAGACAGACTAAGGAATGCAGGGATGTGGATTTACAGAAACATTTTCCAAATCTGGAAGCTTTTCAGCCGGTGCCGTGTGATTTGGGCGGCAGTCGTGGGCGGGGACCCCGGCGGCCCAATCCCCGGACAACCACTCTGGCTATGGGGACATGGAATGTCACCTCGCTGGGGGGAAAGGAGCCTGAGCTGGTGCGGGAGGCTGAGCGATACCGACTAGATTATAGTCGGGCTCGCCTCAACACACAGTTTGGGTTCTGGACCCAACTCCTTGAGAGAGGCTGGACTCTCTTCTACTCTGGAGTTGCAAACGGTGAGAGGCGACGAGCTGGAGTAGGCTTGCTTATAGCCCCCCAGCTCGCTAGCCGTGTGTTGGAGTTTTGGAAAGGACTCTCACTGTAGTTGCGGCCTATGCGCCGAACGGCAGTGCAGAGTACCCGACCTTCGTGCAGGCACTGGGAGGAGTACTGGAAAGTGCTCCTCCCGGGGATTCCATCGTCCTGTTGGGGGACTTCAATGCTCACGTGGGCAATGACAGTGACACCTGGAGGGGTGTGATTGGGAAGAACGGCCCCCCTGATCTGAACCCGAGTGGTGCTCTGTTGTTGGACTTTGTTGTTTGTCCATAACGAACACCATGTTCAAACATAAGGGTGTACATCAGTGCACTTGGCACCAGTACGCCCTAGGACGGAGGTCAATGATCGACTTTGTAGTTGTGTCATCTGACCTCCGGCCATATGTTTTGGACACTCGGGTGAAGAGAGGGGCTGAGCTGTCAACTGATCACCACCTGGTAGTGAGTTGGCTTCGCTTACGGGGAACAAAACTGGACAGACCTGGCAGACCCAAACGTATCGTGAGGGTTTGTTGGGAACGTCTGGCGGAACCCCCTGTGAGGGATGCCTTTAACTCCTACCTACGGGAGAACTTTGAACAGGTTCCGAGGAAGTGGGAAGACATTGAGTCTGAATGGACCAGGTTTTCCTCCTCCATTGTAGAAGCAGCTGTTCGAAGCTGTGGGCGTAAAGCCTCGGGTGCCTGTCGGGGCGGCAATCCCCGAACTCGGTGGTGGACACCAGAGGTTGGGGATGCCGTGAAGCTGAAGAAGGAGTCCTACCGAGCCTGGCTGGCTCGGGGGACTCCTGAGGCTACCGATAGGTACAGGCTGGCTAAGCGGGCCGTGGTGCGGGCAGTGGCTGAAGCAAAAACTCGGGCTTGGGAAAAGTTCGGAGAGGCCATGGAGGATGATTATCGGTTGGCCTCGAAGAAATTCTGGCAAACCGTCCGGCGCCTCAGGGGGGGCAAGCGGTTCCCTGTCCACACTGTTTACACTGGGGATGGGGAGTTGTTGACCTCTGTGGGGAGTGTTGTTGGACGGTGGAAGGAATACTTCGAGGATCTCCTAAATCCCACTGACACGTCTTCCTCGGAGGAAGGAGAGACAGGGTGCTCAGTGGATGACTCACCAATCTCCTGTGCTGAAGTCACAGAGGCAGTCAAAAAGCTGTTAGGTGGCAAGGCGCCGGGGGTGGATGAGATCCGCCCTGAGTACCTGAAGTCTCTGGATGTTGTGGGACTGTCTTGGCTGACACGTCTCTGCAACATCGCGTGGCAT
>JAFBJS010000270.1:19498-179684 GCA_016785265.1 Paraplagusia blochii | reverse complement strand
TCATCTCTGCTGTTTGCAGATGATGTTGTTCTGTTGGCCTCTTCGAACAAGGACCTACAGCATGCACTGGGGCGGTTCGCAGCCGAGTGTGAAGCGGCTGGTATGAAGATTAGCACCTCTAAATCCGAGGCCATGGTTCTCGACCGGAAAAAGGTGGTAAGCACCCTCCAGGTCGGGGGAGAGATCCTGCCTCAAGTGGAGAAGTTTAAGTATCTTGGAGTCGTGTTCACGAGTGAGGGAAGGATGGAACGAGAGATTGACAGGCGGATTGGCGCAGCGACCGCAGTAATGCGCTCGCTGCATCGATCCGTCGTGGTGAAGAAGGAGCTAAGCCGAAAGGCGAAGCTCTCAATTTACCGGTCAATCTACGTTCCTACTCTCACCTATGGTCATGAACTTTGGGTCATGACCGAAAGAACGCGATCCCGGATACAAGCGGCGGAAATGAGCTTTCTTCGCAGGGTGGTAGGGCGCTCCCTTAGAGATAAGGTGAGGAGTTCTGTCACATGGGAGGAGCTCAGAGTAGAGCCATTGCTTCTCCACATCGAAAGGAGTCAGCTGAGGTGGCTTGGGCATCTACATCGCATGCCCCCTGGACGCCTCCCACGGGAGGTGTTTGGGTCATGTCCCACTGGGAGGAGACCCAGAGGAAGACCTAGGACACGCTGGAGCGACTATGTCGCCCGGCTGGCCTGGGAACGCCTTGGGATCCCCCCAGACGAGCTTGAGGAAGTGTCTAGGGAGAGGGAAGTTTGGGCATCCCTCCTCCGAATGTTGCCCCCGCGACCCGGCTCCGGACAAGCGGATGAGAATGAATGAATGAATGAATGGAAGCTTTTCACACCTTGGCCAGACATTTTATAAGACATAAGGCGGAGTCCAACCTGACAGACCAAAAGGTCTCCAAACTGCATAAACTGGTTGCTAAAGCAAAGAAGAAGCTCCTTGATGTTTAGTGTGTCTGTCTATCTATCTATCTATCTATCTATCTATCTATCTATCTATCTATCTATCTATCTATCTATCTATCTATCTATTTGTGTGTGTATACCATTGATAGCCAGAATTGCCCAGGTTTTGAATAGAATCCACAAAGGATTGGACTCGGACAAACAGGAATTTTGACCGTTGGCAACTCCTCTTCATCCTTTTCTTCCGCTTCTTCTGTGCCCTGTTTATTTTCTTCCACTTTCTCTGATTCACTTATAAAAGATGATGTTCTTGATCTGTTTTTTTTTTCTTCCTTTAACGCTTGACGTCTTGCAATTTCCGCCGCTATCTGAAACAACACAGACACACACACATTTAAAAACACACGTTTAAACATACTCCCTGAGTATACTAGTCGGGAACTCTGTAATATATATTACAGTATACAGAATATACTGTATACATTAGTATTTTACTCTTTTGTGAAAGAGGTCTTAACAACCATTACTCCCTGTATCCCCTTATATAATATTGTGTGATTTTGTTTTAAATAATTGGATAAATTAAAGAGAAATAGCATATATAAATAATATATTGATACAAATGGTGGGAACAATTAAAAAATAGTGTGGTGTGAACCAAATGATTATATTCTCAAACAAATTCTATAAAAATTATATCTTGGACTCAGATAAACCAGTCTGGAGTTTTGACTTCTTCTTCTTTGTCTTGTCCTTTTGGCTCGTCACTTTTTAATGTTTAGCCACAGTGAACAAATTCCATCTCACCCTTTCCGCTATATCCTCAACTCTAAGGATACTCTTCAGAGAACACTGGCTGTATATTGTAACTGACATGTTTTCAAGACATTGAAAAATGAAAGGCTGCAAAATCAGACCTTGATTTGTGATTTGATGCTTTTAAACTGAAAAGTTTTTCTTGGCAGATCCAACAGCTGGAAGGTCTTAGCTGGTTTCTCAGCACCTGGATCAGGTCTGTGCACCTCCACCACATGACCGCTCTGACATAAGATGAGCAGTCTGCTCTCACCCTGAGTGAAAAGAAAGTTGGACAAACCTTCACTCCTAACATTTTTGTGCACTGTTAGTAATGAGATGTTCTGTGTGGACCAGACTTACATGAGGGTGAGGAGACCACTGCAGGCCCTGCACTGGCCCAGGAATGTGAATGAATCCGATGGGGCTGTAAGTTTCCCCAACAGCAAAAAAGAAAACAGTGCAGTCGGAGCTCTAAACAAATAAGAGGAAATTAACATTAACAAAAATACATTGTGGAGTGGAATTAATTTGTTCCTGATGGTCATTAGTGTTGAAAATAACATTTTGTGTACAAGTCCGTACACTAAACTAATGGAAATATTTCCATCTTGAAAAAAAGGTATGCAAGACAGACGCAACACGCTCAGCTACTCAGTGTGCTCACCTGCTGTTTGCTGGTAAAACACTAGGACAATACATAAATACAAATATGTTAATATTGATATTTAATTATATGTACAGTATACATTATTAAGTTGATTTTTTTATGTATTTGATGTCCACAAACACTGTGTTTGTGAGAATGCTGGAATAAATGTTTACACTGTATGAGCAAATAATAAACATGTTTATATTTTTAATGATAATATAAAGTAGTTATTAGTGTCATTAAGTCATTCATGTCTTTTATTATTGACATAGCTATCAATAAAAATTAATGTTTGTAAGACCAGTCATGATGTTTAAATGGTTTAAAGACATTACCAAAAAGGCAGGAGGCAGATGTGATGAAAAATACTAAAATTGTTATCTTCTATTTGTCTTATCTGATGCATACACATAAGAGTGTATGCATCCTCTTATGCACTATTACGGCACAAAAATTCCAAGATCCATTGTAAAAGGGAAATGGGAAGTAGAGGTGACATAGTTGTTTTATCATCTACGGATATTGCATTTTTTAATGTATGTATGTATGTCACACTATAGATTTATTTCAAACCATATTCATGTGTGACAGACCAATTTCTTCCTTCTTTTAATGGAAGTTTTTTCCTTCTTCACTATCGTTATCTCTTTCTATTGGTTTGAGCTCTATGTACCAGAATCCTGTACCAGAAACCTCTATATAACAGAATCCTGACAAGGTGAATTTTTAGGAGGTGACGTAGGGTGTTAAATTAAGGTAGACTTTCACCAAACACAAAAGTACTAACTTACAGTACAACAACATACTATATAACAGCGCAGAGAAAAGAGAGCAATGGCAGACCTGATGAAATGTTGAGAGATACAAATATGCATGAGATATTAATGTTGCCAATGAGGCAATAAGCTGAGAATAAATGTGGTGTATTATAAACTGCAGTTAGTTATGGACTTTTAGACCTTGACAAAATTAATGACATATCACTTTCATAACAATAAATGTAAACAACAACAGAAACATTTTTGCATCAACACCCTTCTCACCCCTGTGGCTAGAATATCCCCGTTTCTCTCATACGACAGGGCGGTAATAGCAGCATTATGAGGTTTGAAGGCCTGGTGGAGACGAAGTTTGATGTCTCCACTGGTGTTGGGCCAGGTGAGATGATGTTGTGCCTGATTGCTATACAGCTGCATCAGTCGGACAACACCATCTTCAAACCCAATAACAAGTAAATCTTCACTGTGATGAACCTATAGAGGATATTTATGTTAGGTCTCCACAAATATGTCAATTTAAAGAATAATTGAAAGGTGGTGGTTAGTATGACAGTATTACAGTACAAAAATGAGAAAAATGTGGAAGTCACAATTTGCCAATTCATTACATAAAGACTAGACACTCTTTTGAGTTGTTACTCAATAAGCTCTTACCGACAGTGGTGCCCAGGCCAGAGCAGTTCCACCCTGATTAAAACGGCTGCATGTCAGTTCTTTCTTTGCCAGGAAGTCAAAAACTCTAACGGAACCTGGACAGAAACCAAAAACTGCATGTGATGTGGTTGACTATTTAGGCGTAGAAGCTGTATATTACAGAAGACTCACGGTCTAGAGAAGTCGTTGCCATGAGGTGGGACTTCTGTGACACACCCAGGCCCTGTATCACTCCGGCATGAAAAGAAAACAGACACTCTGGATCTGGTGTCTGTTTACAAAAAAACAAAAAAAAAACCTGATACATATACAAGTTTTAATGTTTAAGATTGGCTAGCTAGGAGTCATACAGACAAATATTGACTCTGACATACCTCAGAAAGTCATGTTTCTTACTGGCAAATTTTAACAATTGTTTGGAAATAGAGACTTCACTATCTATGACAAACAATTCTGTCAACTGTGGATTCAATTATCCTTTTTATCAAAACAATTTAATGAAAGAAGGGTCTGTAAGTGAATGGCAAAAGCAAGCCCATGATACCACATTCTGCAAGGGATGCAGTCACAAGCAATTTAATATAAAAAAACAGTGTAGAACGAGAAAGTTAATGTTTCCCTGTAATCTCTTTAAATGATATGCTTACTGTATGTTAATTGTTCATATGTTGAGTTGAATTGTTGCATACAAACAAACCTTTTACTTAATCCAAATAAATTCTTATTTTTTTTCTCTCTTTCATCTTCCAACAAAATTGAGTCAAACTCACAGTCTGTGAAAGGTTTGTGAAAAATATTTAAAAGGCAACTGAAGCTTCAAAGTCCTTATGAATAAGCTCAGTGAAAACCAGCATCAATGACTAAAACTAAGGTAGCTTTGCAGGAAACTACCTACTGTATTAGTGAAGGACAGATCCAGTTTCCAGATTCCTCCATTTGCGTCCTAGAGAACAGGGAGTTTCAGATCAGGACTGATGGATTCCAATAATCATTTATAATTTGACCTACTGACCTGAGCAAACCAGATGAAGGAGTCTGGTTGAGGACCCTTGACCACAGAACACAGGTTGACATTGTGTCCCACCACAAGTTCGTTCATAGGCTCCATCTGAAATTGGTGGCTGTCATCAAGACTGTTGGCAGACTGAATGCTCTCAAAGTCCCAGGTCTGTGAAGTCACAACAATTTCACAGAATCTCATCATTAGCAACTTCTTTTTTAGACTAAAGCATGCGTGGGCAAACCTCTTGACTCATGGGCCTCAATGGGTTCCCAAATTTAACGTCTAACCCAACCCCGCTGTCGGATCCAAGCACACATTGTGATAGATACAGTACAGTAATCAATTTAATTTATAATATAATTTGGATCAGTTTGACAGGCCACATCAAAAAGCCAAAAAGTATGCACATGCCTTTTGTAAAGGAATACCACCCTATCACTCCAGGGAAGCTACAATGTAATTTCACCCTTACCCTCACTACTCCATCAGAGCCAAAAGTCATTAGCTGTCCATCATCCAGAGCAAAAGGCTGAACTGACCCAGCATGGCAACTTCGCCCTTCCTTACAGGAAATCTCCATAATAACTGTGTTTTCATTCCAGATTAATAAATTTCCCCATTTCGTTCCTGATACCACCTGATGAGGAGACATTAACAGTTACACACTAACCCAGCACTATCAACTGGAACTACATGCAGTACATTTCAGCACAAAACATGTCACATGTTCATTTACAAGCAAGCAAATGAGGTACAAGATAACTCTTGAAAAGAGTTTTACTTGTTAGGAAAAGAGTGTGAGAATTCAGAAGGATGCAAATAAGACCTGCACAAAATGTCAATAATATTAGTCAACGATATTATACCTGATAAAAACAATAATAATCATCATCGTCGTCGTCTTCATAATAATAACAATAACTTATGGTCATGAGCTATGGGTCATGACCAAAGAATGCAATCCTGAATAGGAGTGGTCAAAATGAGAGGTGTTGAGGAGGTCTGTCATCCTAGAGGAGGTAGGAGTAGAGCCACAGTTCGTCCACACCTTGAGAAGTGTCAGTTGAGGTGGCTTAACATTTATATCATATGCCCGACAGATACCTCCAATGGGAGGTGCTCAAGTCCTGTCCCTCTGTGAGACGATTCAGAAAAAGACCCAGGACATGCAGAAGTGACTATGTTTCTGGGCTGGCTTGGAAACGGGATCCCCCCAACCTCGCCCCGGTGGTGGAGTTGGATGTAAGAATAAAATTAGGAGTGGACTAATGGTGGCTTTGTAGTTGAGAAAGTTAGGTTCCCATTCCTTCCCTTAGTTCACAGAGGTTTTTCAGGTACCCCTCTGCCCTGGACGAGTAGGGATATCTTACTGCAGGTAAGAAATCCCTACTCGTCCAGGGCAGAGGTTTTTCCATTTTTGGGTTAGTTCTTAGTGTGTTAGTTCAGTGCCATCTATAGTTTAGACATTATAGGATATTGACAAATGTTATTATTGGACAATGTAACAACGATAAAACATATTTTTACCCTTCCATCAGGAAGCTCCAGATATCCATCAATATCAGTAGCCACAGTTGTTCCAAAATGTCCCACGTGACCCTGAAGTTTCAGACCTGTAAAGGTACTTGCCATTTTCCAGAACCTAGATGAACAGATTAGGAACACGTTGCACTAGTTTGAAGTATCTGACATCTCATATTTGGAAGTCTTCAGAATCTCAGACTGTCATCTTCCAAATTCCCCACCTATTTGCTCACCATTTACAGTCCAAAAATAATGCCTGAAACTGCCTACAAACAAAATCACAGGTGTCCTACCATAAGACACATAGGCCACAGGCACCATCTGCTAGAGGCTGTGATAATGTGATATCTTAGTTGGATTTATCCATATTTGTGACCCATAATTATCAACTGGGATGTTTTTTTAATTAGTGTAAAGTGCGCTTATTTTTATGGAAATAAATGGTTTCCGTGCTACAGAAAATGTACTTTGAAGTACCCTGATTCCAATAGTACTGTAAATTTTTCACACTAGTTTGAAGGAGCTATATATGTTAATGTAATGGAAATGGGATTGTAGGAGTTACTTTATGTGTCCAGATCCTGAGGTTGTGAGGAGTGCTGGGTCATAGGGGGAGAAGCTGACTCTGTAGACCTCCTGAGTAATGGCCTTGCACCTCAGCACAACCTCCTCCTGCTTCCAGTTCCACAGTGTTAAGGTGTAGTCAGAGGGTCCACCCACACTTGCCAGGAGAGTCCCATCCAGGTTGAATTGCACTGAGCTGAATGTGTGCATTGTTCCACCTATAAACCAAAATTGCTTGATTAAAATAATACAATGTGAGATAATGAAAAAAAAAAAACACGAGTGTAACAGGTGCTTCACCCCTGAGAATGCGGTATAGTTGTAATGATGGATATTCGTAAATGAGGATGTTGGGCTGGTTTCCTTTTTCTGCTGCAACAAGGTTTTCTCTTCTAGGATGAACCTTCAAACACATAGTAAACACATTCACCACTAACCTTCCATCCAACAGCAAGTTCCCAGATAAGCATGGATAGATTAACTAAATATGCCCAAGGCATAGGTATTTTTAGCTTTTTACAAATGTAAATGTAAAATATAAAATTAAGAAGAAAATAAAGCTCTTATAATAAAGATGTTATTGTGTTGTTGAAACAGTTTAAACCAGATGCGGAATTGCAGATGGGTTAAATAATTTTTCCAAACATCCATCTAAATATCGTACCGTGATGGAACCAATTCCTCCACCGCTGCAGGAGCGCAGATACTTCTGCTCGGCTGTGTACATGTCCAGCAGAACCAGCAGGTTACCTGCTATGAAGATCAGAGTTCTGTTGTCCAGCAGTTGAAGGTTGGCTCGTTTACAACTGTCATAACCAAATGAGTGACTAATGGTAAAATGGATCAAGGAACAATTTCAAACACATCACATAATAAACTCCTCTGATACAGAGAGTTTCTCACGCCATTGTGAGAGCACATATCCCAGCTACCATTAAATAAGCATGTCAGGGGCAGCCTGTCTAACAACTAATGCTGTTATCACTATAATTTCCCAAATTAGGATCATTAAACAATAGCTTTTTTTGTTCTTTGAATGTAGTGGGGACTAAAACAGTCAATTCTATCCCTTTTGAGCAACTTGTACTATCTTTATTGTACACCATCAAATACATCTAATTAGTAAACAAATAAATCAAGACAGTAATGTGTGATATAAGTCACTGGTGGCCTAGTAGTTAAGGAAAAGAAGTCTTGTGTGTGGAATGTTGTAGGTTTGACTGCACCAACTGCGGTGTATTGGGCGTGTCTTCATAGACTGCTTCCTAGGCACCCAGCTTGAGCTGCCCCCACTAATGTTATTGGTTAAATGCAGAGGTATCATTGTGCAGTGGTGTACTCCAAGCCCAAGCGACAATAACTCATTTTCATATTCTTGAAATATTTTAGTTGAAGATACGAGAGGTGCAAGAGGTTTTCCGAGATTTCAGAGCCAACAGTGACTGACGGTCTGGAAATGAAATCTTGATAGTTGTAATATAAGTCTGCAGAAAGCTGCTTGTTTGGCTTCTCAGTCTTCTCCTTGTTCTCCTCCTCCGGCTTCTGTTTCTTTATGGCCAATTCCTGGCAATCACGAGCTAAGAGTTAAAAAACAAACCAAATTATTATTGATGAAATATTTAAATATATTTTTTCTCACTGTAGCTTCATATCAAAATGGATATTTTCATTGGTAATATACATCAAACCAGTGTAATAAATTGTTATTACAATAGTTAATTTGTTAAAGTTTGTTAAAGGTTTCTCTGGAACCAATGTTCAGACTAGTTAAAATAGTTTACGAAGCCAAGGGTGACCGGACATGTTTCTTTTTCATGCCTTGCCCTTTAAGCTTTGTTCAAGAAAATTCAGGACCAGTGACCTGCGGCACAGTACTGAAGTGGCAACTTGCACTGTTATTAACCACTAGAAAAGCTAAGTGAAGTTAAGACAGTGACACTTTCCTTATAATAGCTCCTATTAAACTGCAACTTTAACGTTTTGTGAATGACGGAGACAAAATGTTACTTTAATATATAATACCAATAGTAAGGTATGGGAGGGTTTAGGTTTGATTACATCGGAATTATATTAGTCCACACTAGGTTTTTGGGGTTTTTTAAAGCTGTTGAATCTCTTATTTTACTTGCAATTACATGATTTATTAATAATGAATGTGTTTTATTTAATCTTCTTGAATGTTTATTCATACCTACAAGTTCCATATAATACTAATAACATAATAACACTTTTGTTTGTATCAATTCCCTTATACACAGAAACATACATGTTAGAGACTATATCAAACTCTCTAACATGTATGTATGAAATTGTTGTTTGTTGACATTTACGAGTGAAAAACTCGGCAAAGCTCCGCCATCTTGTGGCTGTTGATATAATCTTACTAGAGCAGACCCAATTAACTAAAATTGATCATCCTTAAAAAAAAAAAAAAATTAAAACAATAAATATTACCATGACGTTTAGTTGGTTCATCGGCCTGAGGTGAGACAAAAGCTGAGTCTTCTTCGTCGGTCATTTTCAACCTTTAACGCAAAAACACGACCGAACAATACTATTGAGCTAAAACTATGATAATGCTTTTGATACTACAACAAATACCTGATCACTTAAATACCCTGGTCAAAAACTTTAGGAGAAAAAGTACGTCAATCAAACCACAATGCATTCTTTCGACTTCGGCTTCAGAGTCCGCTACAAGTTGGGAGTGGTTGCTATGCAACAGCAACACGTCCCGCATTGACACCTACTGGTAAAGTCTGGTAATTACAGCAAAATACAACATTCTTTCCATAGCTAGTACGTTTAATTACACAAAAGTATTTTTTTGGTGGTGGAGGAAGGTAATTTTTTCTATATAAATAAGAATATATATACGTATATGTATAAAATATATAAATATGCATATATATAAATATGCATATATATATTATACACAGAAACATATACACAGTGTATTTAACATATATATAGTGGTTATGTTCCCCAAGCCTTAGCAGAAATTAAACCCTTACTTAAAAAACCTAGTTGATGCTAGTGTTTTATCAAACTACAGACCAATTTCCAATCTTCCCTTTATCTCCAAAATCTTAGAGAAAGTTGTGATTGCACAATTGTGTGACCATTTACATAGTAATGATCTATTTGAAAAAATTCAGTCTGGATATAGAATCCACCACAGCACAGAGTCCGCATTGACCATTGACCATAAGATCCTACTTCATAGACTACAGTATGATGTTGGGATCAAAGGAACTGCACTTGCTTGGTTTAAATCCTATCTAAAAGATAGGTTTCAATCTGTTTAAATAAACAAGGACTCGTCTGTACACATTAGAGTTGATTGCGGAGTTCCACAAGGCTCTGTACTTGGGCCAATTCTTTTTACATTGTATATGCTTCCTCTAGGCAAAATTATTAGACAACATAATATTGATTTCCACTGCTTTGCAGATGATACCCAGTTGTACATATCTGCAAGACCTGACGTCCCGTACCTCGGCTTCAGTCATGTTTTAAAGACATCCAGACATGGATGACACAAAATTTTCTGCTTCTAAATGCAGAAAAAAACAAGGCTATGGTATTAGTATTAGGGCAGGGCTATAGTATTAGTATTAGGGCAAAAACGCACTGATCCACCAGTTGATGGGACAGAAGCACATAACTCCCATCTTAGCCTCCCTGCACTGGCTCCTAATAAAAAGTAGAATTGATTTCAAAGTTCTACTATTAACTTACAAGGCCCTAAATAATCTGGCCCCTTCCTACATCAAGGCAAGACTTGCTCTCCCCTTATGGTCTATTGGTAGTTCCCAAAATTATTAAGAGCAGAATAGGTGGTAGAGCCTTTAACTACTAAGCCCCTCTTCTGTTGAATTAGCCTCTGCTTCATGCTAGGGATTTTGATTCGGTCTCTACCTTTAAGGTGAGACTAAAAACCTATTTAATGGTGCCTGTGGGAACTTTTTGAATATTTAACACCAATCCTGTAGTTTACACCAAGTGGCTATAGGTTTTTAAATACTGTGGAGAGGGGGGTCTCACATCATGCATTTAGAATGAGCGCATGGTCTGAGCACCCCTCCTCCCTCTTTCTAGTCCCTGTCTTACTCTCTACTACACAACTCTCCCTCAATTTTTTGAAACCTGTTTTAAAGCACCGTTTTTTTTCTGTTTCTCTTTTCCATTCCTGTTGCTGATGAATGGGAAAGCGCCACGGCAAGAATGGGCCGATGCCGCGACTAGGATATCCAGGACTAGGAGGACCAGCAGTATGATGACTAGGATCATAGCCTCATATACTTACTGACATAACAGCAACTGGAAGCTTTTCCAATTTGACTATGTGTTGTACCTTTTTACTTGTTTCATTTTATAATTATATTTTTATGCTCTGGTAACATCCATTGCACTGTCTGTCCATCTAGGGAGTGGATCCCTCTTGAGTGGTGCTCCCTAAGGTTTCTACAGTTTTTTTCCCCTGTTAAAAGGTTTTTTTTTTCCATTGGTAATTTTTCTTTACCCTGGCTGAGGGTCTAAGGACAGAGGATGTTACCAACTCTGTAAAGCCTTATGTGACAAATTGGATTTGTAAATGTGGGCTATATAAATAAAGTTTGATTGATTAATATATCTATGTACATATGTACACATACAATCTGAGTAAGACATAGATTTGTATGAATGGGATGCATTGTAATCTAGTGCCCGGATGTGATTGCGCTAGTGTACAACTGAACATTGGCGCGGAAGACGACAGACGAGGTATGTGGAGTGAGAGCTGAGTCACGTGTGAAAAATGTCAAATAGGAGAGAAGAGGGCTGCCCGGAGATGGAGGATGCGCCAAACACTGTGAAATGCGTATTCCATAGACCAGTGGAAACACTTCAAACATGTTTTCTCATGTAAAAAGACATTAATAATGTATTAAATTATAGGCTATCATATATTGAAGTATATTGCTGTAGGGTTAAAAATGAAAACAAAAAAACATAACGGTAATGAACCGAAAACTGTGACCTTAGATCGTAATACGGACCGAACCGTGAATTTTGGGAACCCTGCCACCCCTAATATATATACATATATATACACATATATATGAAGGTCCTTACAAAATCTGTGATAGAAAAAGTTCGAGAGTTGGAAGCCAATTTATTAGACAGCCTTAATACATAGAAGGTACACATGGAAGTATTGTTTGTGCTTCAACACTGGCAAACAAACAACTTTGATAAGTTAAAACAGGTAGAGGAGAGATCCACGTTTCTTGTTGTAGTAGTTTTTTCTTTCTATTCCTCTGATAAATAATGTTGACATAAATAAAGTGTATTTAACAATATTTGCTTCTATAGCAAATTATATATTAGAAAAAATACAAGCATTTGCATCACAGAAAAGGCTTTAGTGCAATATACAAGTGAACAGAGGGAAGAATGGAAGGAAAGAAAGGAGTTTTATTCTTTTTCTTTTAGCAAAGCCATTCACCACTACAGGGCTTGAAATTGTTGCACCAGGAAAAAAAAAACAGAGAATAGTTTTCCCAGCTAAATAAGCTAAGGCTACAGCTAAAACATCACAAACACCAAGGCTTTTTTTAATCTGTTTTAAAGGAAGAGTAATCACTACATCACAGTCGGAAAGATCACCAGTCAACAATGAGACGCTAAAAACAGCAAACATATGGCATTTACATGACACACTACTCAGTGCATGGCCCAGTTCAACATTGTCACGAACCAATGAGAAGACAGAATACAATACTGAAATACAAGTGCCCCCCCTTAACATTAGCCATAAGATAACAGCAAGCAAACAGCTATTAGACATTAAAGAGTGAAGTTTCAGCTCATAAAGGAAAAAGGGTGGGGAGGGGTTAATACTTCACAGTCTCGGCAGCTGGAGGAGGAAGGAATAAAGACAAGCCTTTTTTCTTATTTTAAACAGAGCTTTGGTTTAAAACAAATACTTCACCAAATGGTCAAGTTTGTTTGAGCTTTAACTTTAACTGAGGCTTATTTTGTTAACTTGTCTGTGAGACAGAGCCTACTCTAGCATTGGTCACACAGGCTGTTCTGTAAAGAGCAGTGCTGTATCAGCATCTTTTACCTCCATCATCTCTCACCTTATTCTTACCACTTATGTCTAAATGTCTTACTCAGAATCATATCTGTGACAAAAACTTGCCAATTGAAGCAGCAGAACACAACGTTAGAGACAGGAGGTGCTCATTTATAAGCTTACTCAGAACAAAGGCAAGAGCTGTTTGGAAAGAGTAACCTGGGAGTCCAGAATTAAGACCACCATAATGGGGAAATCTTTTCCAAAGATTTTTTAATGGTAAAGCCCAACTTATGTACTAGATGGCATTTACCATACTAATTTATGTGAAGTATATTTATTAATTATATATATATGAGATACAAAGTATACAGTTCAACAGTCGTACGTATGTTGACATAGTCAATTGTTCTGAATACAAACAGAAATATCAGTCTGAAAGTCCAAATCGCATTACCCTTGAGTCTCTGGTGAGTGAATATCTAAAGAAACCCATTATATTTGTTTTGTATGCTACAAATGTTGAAGTATAACTGAATAATTAACTAACCTAGCCTGTTCATGACAACACAGACGTGTAGAAGATGTCCCCACAGATAACCTGCAGACAGTTCTTTAGATTAATCTCAAATATGATGCACCCTCTGATTTTTTTCTAACCTGATATAAACCATGAGAGTACGTAAAAATGGTAAACAAAATATCTGTTTTGACAAATGTCAACTCTGGATTTTACATCTTCTGCATGAACCTTATCTGAGGTAAGGTTCTGTTGTATAGCCTCCTTCTAACACACAACAACTTGATTTCAGTGAAGTATTCCAGCTCAGCTAAGTGTCTTTGGGGAAAAGCTAAGGGCTAACTCTACAGCTCCCAGAAAAACATCCACACTAGATACAAACACAATTCCACACAAATTCCAAGCATGCTACAGGAAATATACACGGGCAGTCCCCTCCCATGAAGGTATTTATATAATCATCTATTGCATGTTGTCTGATATGGTTTATATATTTTTTTAACATATTTAACATCAACCTTTTTAACCCCACCTTCCTTCACCCCTTCTGGGTTTCATTTAAATTTGCGAGAAAGACAAAAAAACAAAGGAGAAGGGTAAAAGAACAAAAAGTCTACCATTTACACATCTAGCAGGGGTTTGTAGCATACATAGTAACATTTGGTACTTTTCAGTTTTTAGATGGCCTTCTGCTCTTGGATAAGTTTATTTAGTTGCATCCACTGTAAAACATGAGAATACTTGCAACAACTTTATCCTCTGATACAACATTATTATATTTTATATATTTTTCCTTTTTTTCAAGCAAGATGCATACTCAGTAAGGGGTGGGGTCGTGAGAGTGGGACATGTGGGTTCAACAAAGTGGGCAGGGAGAGAAAGAGAGAAAAGACATGATTGGGTGTTCTTTTTAGCTGGTCACTTCTTCGTCTGGTTTGTTCATGGCCTTCAGCTGCTCCAGTAGGCTGGTGGGGGTGAAGATGTTGGTCGAGCCTGGAGTAGTGAAGCACGTAATCACACACACACACACACATACAGACAGGCACATGAACACATATACACAAAGATAAAGAGTGTTAGATCTGCACACATGAGGAAAATACTCTGCTGTGAATTATTGCAGTAGCAGTAAATAACAATACTTAGTTAATACTATTAATAACTGGGCTTAAATGGTATTTTGCAAAGATGCTCATGAATGAAAATGTACTTCTTTGTGCTGGTTGTTGAAGTGTAGTTGTAGGAGGTACTGACACCAGACAAAGTCTGAAGACATTGGACCTTGATTGACACAAAGTTTGCACGTTTTGGTCATGGGATTAACCTAAATGTACAGGATAAGTAAACCAATCAGGTTCTGGCTTAGTGATAAGAGTCAGGTTAGAGTTAGGGTAAGCGTAGGCAAACCTTGCATGCCACAATTGCTCAGGAGTAGAAAATTGTCGCATTCTTTTGAACTTATATAAATATGTAAAGGCCATGCATACAAGTAAAATGTTGGCATTAAATAGAAGTGTAATGCCAATACAAAGCAATTACACAATTAGGGAAAGTTGGGCAAGCCAACGCTTCGGTTAGGGTCTCCATTCTTCGTCCAGTTACAGTAAAAAAATATAATATTTTTTTGAATATATTATAAATAAACTATGAAATATACAATTTAATACTACATTTTATTTAAATTGAGAACGCACATAATATATTCAAGTTAATTAAATTAAAATGAGATCTTAGATTGGATAAAGTGTCAATTTTGTCTTGCTCTATCTTCAAACAGCATTTCCACATAGATTAGAGACTATTTCTAGGCTCATGTCACTACATGTGTGTCTCAACTCTTCTGCAAGATACACATTCACTTTGATGAGATCTCTGACTCCTATTTGCTGCCTTCCAGACAAATACAGCTCTGACCAGCTCCTGTCCTTGTTAGTTACTCCTTCACATTTCTGCTCTTGCTACAATTTGTTGATAATAATTATAAATAGACTAGAACGTTTGTTGTGGTAATTTTGTGGAAATGTGGTGCTTTTAATTAAGCCCGGATGGCAGGCAGGAGGAAAAATACAGTATGTGGTTGTTCAATTTGTTTAATCCTGAGGTCTCTGTCAAAACAGGCCATCTGGTGAGTTGAACGATTTCAGAGGAGTAGCCGCTGAGTCTCCCGAAGAATACAATCTCCAAACATATCCGCTCCAACACTCTCCCTCTTGTTCTGTCCCACGTGGAATTCAGGCTTCATTTAATGTATTATTAAATGTTTTTGTGTTTCAAATCAAGCAATCACTATTACCCCTAAGGAGGCCTTCAAAGAGTCTTTAAATCTTGGGCATTCTAGTGTTTAATAATAACTTAAAAACTGTTGACTAAGATTAATACCAACACCAACTGGAGTAACTGGTGATGTATAATGCAAGTTACATGATATCATCTGGCATAAATGCAGGACCGTTTATTGATGTTGTCTTAAAGATTCTCTTAAAGATTAAAGAAAGTTTCTTCTGTTCAAGTGATAACACTTTTTATGTGTCAGTATCTCTAACAACTACACTTACACTAATAAATAAACAGGTACATGATCGACGATGACTGACTCCTAAAGATGGGTCCAAATCTGAGGAGTGACTTTTATCATAAGTACTAATATCACAACCACTTGTCTTTCTTGATCTAAACTTCTTGTCTCACAAACTCAGGTGTTAAGTCACATGCAGCTTTATGATGGCACACACATTAGTGACGGCACCAAACAACTGACATGAGGTTGAAAAAGTTAGGTGAGCCACAGGAAAACCACACTGCCTCAGCAGCCCAGCCAATAAGATATTAGAAAAAATGTTTACATGACCCTGTTGATTAAAGGGGGCATGCAAAAAATATGGAAATTAAAGTTTTACAAAGCAGAAAAAGCAGAAAAAAGCAGATTTTCTCTGTGTGTCATCTGTTAATCAGAGTCAAACTGTGAGATGAAGGAAGTTTAACAAGACAGCGATGACTGTTGTGATCACTGAAGACACGTTGAAAACATTGTGAAGCCTGGAAGGTGCTGATAGGAGTAAATCAAACCTCAATTCTTTATAATTAGACAATTTTTTGTGTAACCCATATCATTCCCACGGGATAAGTTCAGCATTTAGAGCCATAGTACCCAGGAGCTGGTGCACCTTGAAGTGTAATGAAAAGATTCATATGCTGTACATGGACAGCAGTCTGGTTCATAGCTAGATCAGTACATCTGTGGCTGTTCCAGCCAACCATCAAGCTTAAGTGACAATTACATTCATTAGATTTATGTTTTACGAGCAGTGGCTCTTGTCCCTAGGCCAAGGATTCACTGCTCTTTTTACTCGTTCTGGTTATAATGACCACTGCAGCTTCTACAGTGATATGAAAAAAAAAGGACTGTCTGATTTACTCCTTACACATTTTCAACATCAACAGTATTTGGTTTGCTTCTCAGTTTGTTTCTGTTGCAAAGCTGTATGTTTCACCTCAGTAAACAGATTAACACAGTGGCTCACAAAGTTTGTCGTGCCCCCTCTTCTGGATGTGAATATTGCCGTCCACCCCTTATCTATCATCCAAGTCAATATTGACATTTTGACACATCTTGAAAAAAAGACATGAATGTGTCACCATAAGGAATATTGAACAGATAAAATCCAATTGGCATTCTACATCCCTTCTCAAACCCAGACCCCACTAGACATAGAGTCCTAAAATAGATTTATACCCCCACTTTGAGTACCACTGCTACGAGAGATGCTTTTAAGGGTGGAAACAGAAGAGAAGTAGGCGGGATCATCTGCAGTGTGGTTAGCATGTTAACGTGAGGGCTGAGGGTTTTAGGATGGTAGAGAGGGCTGGGGTCATTGTTGGGCTGGTCCCCACCTGCTTCTCAAATATTATGTCTATCTCTTCTATAAAAACACACAGCTTTGTGGGGTCATCCCCAGAAACAGAACTGAAACACTGACACATCTCCAACAGCACTGACTCATTGGACAACAGGGTTTAGACAAAAACAGCAGAACAAAAAACAAAGACTTGTTTCAGTACATGACGGCCATTTTGCTCAGGGATGTGGCAGCATGTGGAAACGTGATTGTAGTGAATATGTATTTTACTAAGGAAACCACAATGAGAGGACATTTCTGTTTGGGAAAGGTTATCTAGTTAAACAATTTGGCCTAAAAGAAAATCGATCCCTCAATGAGGTAAAAATCCTGTGGTGAATATTTGCCGTATGGCTGTCACTCTGTGACAGACCATGCACATTTACAGCTTCTAAATAGCTACCATTTGACCCTGCAGAGGGCGGTCTAGGCATAGCTGAGATTAGATTCTCACCAAACAAGACAGAGGGAGACAATCAGTGACCTTGTTGAGTTTCTGTTTGCCAACCACCTAGACAAGAGGTGTCAATACCAAATTCATATTGGCCCAAAATTAAAAACTGGTAAAAAGACACAGGCCAAACTTTATATTTATTCACAAATTGACGGCAATTGTTGATGTTTTCTCTCTGATGATTTTTTATATATATGAAAATAACCTAATTTTTTGGTCTAGAACTACCAAAATTCTACACAGCTAGCTAGCTTTTCACAGGCAACAGTAATTTTCAAATACTAGAAATTCTGCCACTATATGGTGGCTATTTACCAGTGGGCGAACTCTAGTAGACAATTCTCACGGGCCAAATATAAGGATACCACGGGCCAGATTTGGCCCACAGGCCTGGGTTTTACATGTGTGACCTAGACAGCAAAAGGCTAACCTTCACTGGCTTTCTATATTCTCTAATATAATCCAATCTTCTTCTGGATTACTCTGGCCTAATTTTGTCATGCATTCATGCTTATTGTTGTACTCCCCCTATTGCTGTCTGCAATGTACTTGTGAAAATATTTTGGATATTTTCAGGCTTTTGTTTTCTTCTTTTTACTATAGGTTTCCTTATTGTCAAAGTGTATTGGGTGAAGTGATGTTCAGACCAAATGGTTCTTAAAACAGCTCTTTTACACAGTGTTATCATGGCTACTTGTTACCATCCGCAGCCTCTGTGGATGAGCCATGAGCTACCTTAGTATGTGCAACTACAGTGAGCAGAGGCAGTGGATCATGAGGGTGGAGTCAGAGGAATATGACGGAAAATCCCTTTTTTTTATTTTCAGCATCAAATGAAGAACCTGTTCATTGTACCATTTAGAAGAAAAATATTTTTGTTTTATTTTAAAAAAGGAATAATCCGGACTTTGACATCGACAGAGATGGTGCTAAAGGTGAGATTAACCTTGATTCTTGAATTGTGCTGGTACAACAGGCCTTCGGGTGGCAGTCAAGGGGTGAGTTAATCCACCCAGAGGAGATGAAGGGAGTGGGCAGCAGGGATGGGGTAAGAACTTCCTTTAGGCATGGATCACTCCACAAGAATGAGTTTCACTGAGCCCAAGTGAGCGGCATAATTCTAATGTATTGTATGAAAGATATGAAAAGTGTTTTTTTTTTTCAAATTTATCGGTGCCAATGTGTAGTGATTTACAGATGAAGAATTATAAAGTATAACAATGATAAGATAGAGTATCTCTATAATGTTGTACAAAATCGTAATGAATACATAAAGTGTGATCAGAGTTGCAGAGTACAAATATCTAATATAATCTGTACACCTAATAGTAAAAATGTGCTATAGTTAAGAAAATATCCGCAAAACAGTAGTAAACAGGAAGTGTATTGAGTGGAGTGGTCCACGCACTGAGGGGAGGTCCCATCACTGAAGGACATGGGAGGAGCAGGAGGGTGGAGTTACAGAAACACAGTACTGAGTGTCAAAGAAACAGAAAGAATTAGCTGTGGAGGTACAAAGGGCTTCACTGCATGGCTGCCTTTACTTTTTTCAGTGTGATTTCTCTCTCCCTCCCTCCCAAACTCTCTGCCTCACTCCGAGGGATCTGCGTCCTCAAAGGACACCCTAGTGGACTCTCGGAAGTCAGGGTGCTGCAGGTCCGATAAGAATTTGGTGGGAGTGAGCATGTGGGTGGAACCTGTGGAGGAACAGAGGCGGCTTCACCACACATCTCTCAGCAGATGCCACACCCACTTCCTCCCCCAAACTACAGACAAGAAGGATGAAATCCATTTACACACACACACACACACATACACACACACACACACACACACACAAACACACACACACACACACACACACAGGGATGGAAATCAAGAAACAGCTCTGTATTTGATTCTGGCTCTCAAGTGCAGATTGTTAAAAAAGTTAATGATTTCAATCCCTGCTTCATTACTGCCACACCCACACACAAACACACTCTCACACTCACAACATAAGCTGCCATTTCAAACACAAACCTTAAATTAGAAATTAAAAGGAAAAAAAGAAGAGACATTATTTACTGCATGTTTACGACAACATTGGATTTGAAATACAACAGCAGAAGCAGTACGACAGTGTTACCATAAACACACACATGGTCACATGCTGCAGACACACACACACACACACACACAAACACACAAAGGCAAAACATGACTTGAAATACAAGACAGTAGAGAAGATTAGAAGACAGAAAATGCACAGTACACAATACTTCAAATTGAAACCGCTGCAGTGTGACTGTCGGCCACGAGGTGGCATGGGAAAGTCATAACGACTCTACGAGCAGAAGAGTGAAAAACTCAAGTGAAGAACCCGACTTCTGATGTTGTCAATACAATACCTTCCATATTTACTGCTACTGTGTTAGACGTCTGAGGGATAAACATTTTTAATAATCATTTTTTCCTGAAAAGGTGTAGAAGTTTTTTTTTCAATTACAGTTGTTGAAAAACTGTAAATCACAGCAACAAAATAAGATGTACAAAAAGACATAAGGATGAAGAAAAGCTATGTAAAAAAATATTAATACTACAATTTTTTATCTACAAACAGTTCTGCCAATTTCTAATGTTTTCAAAGTTTTCCATGTTTAGCAATTTTTTGCATTTAGTAACTCCCTGCCACTTACATGATTTTTTTTGCACAATGGAAATCACCCTTTGCTATGCACTGCAATGTTTTGGCTTATGAATAAACAGCTTACACATATATCTGAACATGTTTTTGCTTTAAGCTATTGTTTTTCCTTCTTGCAACCACCATAGAGCAGTTCTGTTGTTGGTAACTGTAGGCTGGCACAGATATTCTGTACTCGATGCGCCTTCCCATTCTGCACACAGTACAACACCCCCCCATGTCTCTCTTAACTCACCAATGATGGCCTCCCATTTCCCATTGGCCTGAGTGACCTCATAGGCACAGCGCATCTCGCTGAAGGACACGCCACCGATGATGAAGACCATGACTCGTGGACCAGTGCGGTATTCTCCAGGTGTTTTATTCTTGTGCCAGTGTCCGTACCGAGCACTGAAACAGCAGAGACATACACAGTTCAATCTATGTCTTTATTCTTATCATGACTTTGTCATGATTTCTTCTCCTAACCAGTTCCTGAGCTTGTGCCAGGTAAAAAAAACATATCTTGGTAAAATTAAAAAAAACTTGAGTGAAACTGTTGTGTTTTTTTATTCTTACAGATTTATGGTTAGGACTTATACCGAAATAACTTTTTGGAGTTCAGTTAGTGTGTTCTTGTGTTTAGACAACAATTGACATGTGCTTTGTTGCTAAATTAATTATGCACTGTGCACATTTTACACGTATCATGCTCACATAATTATGCAGCAGCTTAAAGGTAAAATGAAATAAGGTCTGTGTTTTAAATATGCAAGGGCACAATTAGGAAAATATTTAGCAAAAATATTGCTCTGAACTCTCAAGGGCTTCATTGTCTAGGCTATTTCTAATGTCATGTTTTTTTTTACATTCAAACAAACACAAATACATACAGTAGGAACCTTGATGCAGCCTTTGTAGTGAGTGTATCATCACACATTGGTTATAAGACAGATTGAAAAAAACAAAGAGACAGATTGGAGCTGAAGATGTGGGGACTATATGGGTTCTGTGAGAAATACATTTTCAACAATATAAATTTAGAGTGGACATTAGTGAGGCTTTAGTGCACCCATGCTTTTTACTGATTAGTATTGATCCAACAGCCTCACCTCGCAAGCATTGCAAGCATCACTATTGATTATTGACCTCCATTTTGTCCAAAAACACAAATGCTGAGTCACAGTTCTCTTTCATTTCACAGCCATATTATCCTGTCTATAGTTTACACAGCAAATCTCCAACATCTGTGTGCAGCTTTCTTTCTTTTTTTGGTTGATGTACCTCGGCAGTGGTAAGGAATCACTTTCAGTACCCGATATGGTGTCTCTGGATCAATCCAGCCTTAATGTCATCTTACTCTGTCATCACACTTTCAGTTACACACTGCAGTGTGTAAAAACAAGTGTGTGTGTCTGTGTGTGCGTGGGCAGGGTGCATCTACCTCACTGCAGTGGTACTGAAGGAGGCAGAGGAGCGGGTGGAAATATAGGGGTAGTGCTTGGTGTCCAATTTGTCATCAATGGCATCCTGTAGGGGGCAATAAGAAAGAGAAAGAAAGAAATTTCTTTTTTGTCATTGTGACGTTGTGATTCACACCACAGTGCACAATGAAATTTGGCCTCTACATTTAACCCATCATCAAAGTGAGCAGTGTCCGCTTACTTAACCACTAGGCCACTGCCCTAGTAATAAACATTAAACATTATTTTACATATTTGTTTGGTGATAACAAGTCTTAATCGGAAAGTTTTGATTAATGAAATCACATTTCAGATACAGTTGATACAAGTATTTTATTAAAATAGTAATTTGTCACTAAACTAGTTGTTTTCAAAGTGAGGGCTGAGGCCCTTTTGGTGGCAAGGTCATTGCAGGGGTGCGCAGCAAGCTAAATAAAATTCATTTTTATGTTTTTGTACTTTATTCAGCTCTCCACAGATTTAAGATTTAAGTACGCACCTCAATAATGTCCTTGACCAGTGGTGTCCAGCGGGACAGCTGGTAGGTCTGTTCGCTCACACGCTCCTTTCTGTCCAACTTCTTTCCTCGGCGAAGGGTGGACTGCAGACGAGAAAAGAATAAAGAGGAAGTCAGAAAAGATTCAAGGGTCCAAGATAAATCTTTATCACAGTGTCTGCTGTGGTCTAAGATCTTACATCTGTGATGATGGGCACACCCAGGTGGGCCATGTTGGTGATGATCTCACTGTCCTCAGGGGGGATCTGAGCATGTTGGATCAGTTTGTTCAGATTTTCCTCTGTGATGCCTGTAGTCAAACACCAAACACAATAACAATGAACCAAAGGCAAGCATTTCCTCTGAACTCCTACTAATGACAGACATCCTAGCAATTAATCATATTTGTTTCTGTGTGACTTCTGGATCACCGTTCTTGAGGAAGATGTAGAGCAGAATGATGCGGATCTTGTCATATGTGCTGACATTGGCATCCAGCAGGATGGGCACGATGGCCCTCATTGGGTCTTTGATCTTCTCTCCTTCTGCGTCTGTCCCCATTGCCAAATCCTGCAGAAAGAAACTCCAGTCAACATCCCATCTTAACTAAATAATTGTGCATCGTTGATAGACACTACTTCTTAGTCCCCCTTTCTCTCACCTGTTCCACGCGGCACAGTTTGTCCACTGTTCCTTGGTAGTGCTTCATGCAGTCTTCGGCCAGCTGCAGGTGAGTTGAGTACTGCAAAAAGAAGGACCAAACTGACTGGGTCAGAAAAAATACTTCCAGAAACAAATGAAGACAAACACGCAACCATACACACAAACACACCTTACTGAGCTCCTTCTGGTACTGTGGCATCTTCTTCAGCATCTGAGACAGGTCCCTCATTGTAGTCTGTAAAAAAAGAGAAAATGGTCAGAACCATAAGTTTGACTAGACTAACATTGTCAAGATTGAGGTTTCTCTGAGAATCAAACCCAGCACTCTCTACTCTCTACTGAGATAAAACTTCTATGATGTATAAAACATCTATGTATGATGTAGATATAGTACTACTGAGGAACCACTTTGTTGTTTTTACCTTCTCACCAGTGTTCATCCTTTTGCTGGCAGAGAAGTCCTTCAGCTGACGGGTCACCTCCCTGAAACATAGCCGCACACACTGAGCATGAAAGAAATGGGTTTTTTTTTTATAAAACTACTTAGGAATTAACATTAATACTCACTGTGAGACCTCGGCTATGTGTTTGTGTCTCAGGCTGACCCACAAGTCGTCGTCTTCATGAAGAAGAACCTCCTTTTCTCGAGAATCACCCATTCCACTGGTGTCATACCTGGAAAGAAATAAATACATCACAAGTGAAGATTAAACAGCGCCTCGATACACAAGACTCCATTGACCACAAATACTGTGTAAGTGTTTTAAAATATTTCGTTTTTTAACATACTTGTAGACATCATTTTCAATGGGCAGCAGATCATAGCCCATGGCTTGGAAGGTCAGCTCATGAAGTACAGGAGAGACAGGGTCAAAAGCTCTGTCCAGAATGATCAGCTGAGAGCGAGCCTTGTCGGGACCCTACAGAGAGGAGGACCAAAAGAGCCATTTGTCGACAACAAATTGTATATTTGGGTCAAAATGCTGGACTGTATGAAGCTTACCTCTCCCATGGTTGGGTCATCAGCTTTGTAAGCGTCCAGTTTGTCTTGTAGCAGCTGAGCCAGAGTGGCATTGTCCTTGTACTCTCTGAAGGTAGGACAAAATTATGGTCCTCAGGTGTGACAGGGAAATTAACCAGATTTGAAATAAATTGGACTGGGTTGGACTGGAGTACAGTAGGCCATCTAGAATGGTCTACTGTGGCTGTCAGTATGAAAGTAACACGAAAACCTATTTTTTTAAATATATAAGTCTAACCTGAACACATGCAATATATTTCTATACCATGTACCATGTTTCATGTCATTATTTTATTATATTGGCCCAAAGGTCTCAAGGGCCACATATCCTGGATGCAGCTTTCTTAGCTACCTTAACCAGCTTGTGCACACATTAGAGACTTCATAACATCCCCTGGAGCTCACCCTCGGTATCTGACAGCTGGATATTCTTTTAGGGTAGCACAGAGTGTTGCTAGCTGTTCTGCTAGCCTCTCCATTACTGGATTCTTGAGCTGGGTCTTATGAGGGCTGTAGAAGCTGTGGAAGGCATCCAGATTGTCCAGAGAGTATACCTGAGCACACACACAGTTATTTTTAGATCAAAACATATTACTTAATTTGTATAACGTTATGGTGACAGGACACAGACACCAAAATGATCAAGAAGGAGAGTTTTTTCCTATATCATAGGAAGTGTTTTTTCCTATATACAAATTTAGTTTTATGACACAAAATCTGATGATTGGGGTAATCAGTAACACAGCAGATTCAAATGTATAAAATGTAGGTTCAATCATAAACATAAATTCTCTAAGGAATTTGGTGTACATAAATGTGTAATTTTTCACATCTGGCGATGTATATTACTTGAACATGAAACCTTATTCTCAATCTTGATTACTGGTAATCTCACAAAAGTCGGCTTTGAACCGTAATGAAAACAAAAACCAGAAAACCTGCCTTTTTGCTTGGAACAGAAACAAAACCAGAAACATTATATATTTTTGTTCCAGAATAGAGACACTTATCTAAAAATAATGGTAAGTGGTTATTACATTTTGGATTTGTACTTTCAAAATTCTGTGTAGCCTACAATTGAAGTCATTGGTCTCCTAAAAGGTCTACTATGGTAAGATAGTCTACAATGACCTGATGAGGTTCTCTTTCTGTGACGTTCACTGACTGAATGTAGAGAGTGGGTGGACCATCACACTATATGGGGAGGACTGACTAACAACTACTGTCACATTTCAAAGGCAACTATAAGAAGGTAAATATTGCAGTGTATATGTATTACGTGATGTTGTCCATGTTAATGATGGGATCATCAAAGTTAAATATTGTAAATGGGTAATAATGCATTATCATTATTGCATACATTATCATTGTTCAGTTAGATTGCAGAAATTATTTGGTAAAGCATGAGCAAATATACTGTGTATATATATATATATTTGGGACTTCTTGTCTTGAGAAGACATTTTTCGTTAGAAATGGCAACAAACAAGTCTAAATACAGCATGAAGTGGATATCCAACGCATTTTGGGAATTGAGAAGTCAATTTTATGTTGGAACCCAAAATACAAACATACAAAACTGTTGTTCAAAAAAAACTAAATCTGCTGAAATGTACCAGATCAATCCATGTGCCCTTAACTCAGTTGTACATTAACCTGGAATAGTCCCAAAATCTATGATGACTATGCAAAAAATGGATTATGATGACATCATCTATAAAATGACACAATGACCAAAGCAGAGTGGGCGGGGGGGTGTTGCACAATATTTGCTTCTTCTTGTGTCAACACCTTTTAATCATTATCTGTTTCATTTGCCCTGTGTTCTGTCCCTGTCCTTGTCTTTACTCCCCTAATGTTCTCTTACCTCCTGTACACCCCCCATCCCATCTGTCTTCACAGTCACATAAAAAAATACACTCACAACATCAGCCTCAGTTTCTCATTGGCTACTACCTCCTGTTTGATTTATGGCTTGTCCAATTGAAAAAACTGGAGGGGGTGGGCAAGGACAGCCTGAAGCTGAAAATCACTGAATCTGAAATAATTTGGAGCAAACAGGAGAAGGATAGACGAGCAATGTGTAAACGTTATCTACTAGGATGAGGGACTAGAAAAAAAGTGAGAAAGTGAATATATATATATATATATATATATATTTACTCATACTGAGAAAAAGAGGAATGACAAAACAGGGGGAGATAGAAAATGTTGATTTGGTGAGTCAACCCCTAAATAAGGGACAAGCCCAAAGGAAAATATGAAAGCAAACATACTGATAATAAAAAATCCATTCATGCATCCAACCACTGTCTACCACTATCTACCTAAAAAGTCCTTTTTAGGGTTGTCTGGTCACTCGAGCCAATAACTGCCATACAGGGAGCACTAGGAGAACATGCAAGATTCATAAAAAAGAAACTAGGAATTCAAACTTGTTGACCGATAATAGTGCGGGCCAGACTTACTCGCTTGGGGCCTGACTTGCTCGCTTTTCAAACAACAATTAATCTGACATACAAGCAAGCAACTTTTCTGTAATTTCAGCTGAACAACGAGGAAGGACTCTCTGCCAGATCCCAGGCCTGCAGCCCCCAGCCTCTGATATGAATTTTCGATCTCTTAACATTTATTACTATATTTAGAACATTTTTATTCTATTCTGTCTGAATTGTCTAAAGATTGAGTTATACATGTAGATGTTACTAAAATAGCTGGATCTAACTGAGACCAACAACCAGCCCTACCTATGCTGGTTGTGCCACTCAGAGATCCACAGAGATACAGTGACATCTACCTGAGACTCGTATGGGAGAAAGGCAATGTTGATCTCCGTCAGAGTCTTGATAGTCTTGGAGGCTCTGCTCTTCACCAGCTCGTTGAATAGAGGATCAGGGCAGGCTGGACAAACAGAGGAAATAATTCATGATCTGCAGACATCATCAAAGGTTCTCATGTCTGAAACAGTTAAAACTGTAAACCCTGAGAGAGTAAACTTACAGTCAGTGAAAAACACATGAGCTGCCTTGTACTTCTGTGAATGAGGATCTTTGAAGTCTGCAATGAGGGTGTGGACAGACTGACGAGAGAGGAAAAAATAGAACAAAGTGTCAGAGACATTGTAGTATTAGACTTGTCCATGTTAGACGGGCCCAGGAAGCTGAAATTTCTATTAATAGAATGAAATGTTAATGACTATAGGTCCACATAGCAATAAAAAAAAACTTTGAGCCTGTCAGGGGTGATTTGGTGAATACACACACACACGCAAAACACTTTCAAACAGGCATCTCATCTCAGCGTTTTTTACTCTTGCAGTGCTGTGTCCGAAATTCTTCCTTCACAAAGAAAAAATCATATTTCACCTCAACTTCAAATACATAGGTCACACCATTGTTACCAACAGATTATGTACCTTACCTATGATTAATAATTATAATTGTGATAATAATTATAAGAAATTATCGCAATTATAATATTGACCATCCCTAATAAATGGATAGATGCATGGTAAATAATATTAACATAAAATATTTCCTGTGTTTTCAAAACAGCTGAAGATTGTGTTTCTTTTTTACAATGCAAAAACCAACTATTCCTGATGCTTAATGCACAAAGGCTACAATGAGAAGTATGTTACAGACTGCAGGCTCACAATTACACTTTGTTCCAAATTATTATGCAAAAGGTGAAGACTGGTAAGGTAAGATTTTTTGTTTGTCATGGCTCTGTATATCTCTGTAACCAATTGAAGACACCTGTGCTAACTAGTTTGGCAGGTGAGTCCTATTAAAGGGGAGACTACTAAAGAAGGTTGTTCCACATTATCAAGCAGGCTACCATTTTCAACCAAGATGGGCAAGAAGAAGGACCTTTCGGCTGCTGAAAAGCAACAAAAAGTTGAATGTTTGGGTCAAGGAATGACGACAATCAAAATTGCAAAGAAACTTGATTGCGATCATCGCACTATCGAGGAGTATGTGCATGCTGAAGGAAAATCCAGGAATCTTTCTGACAGGCAAATACGTCTGATCAAAAGAGCAGCTGTAAAAATGCCCCAACAAGGCTTTTGAAGCTGCTGGTGCCTCCAACGTGCTCCAGACAACAAGATGCAGGATCCTCCAGGGATTTGCAGCGGTGCGTAAGCCATCGTTTCGACCTCCACTATCCACTGCACATAAGCAGAAAAGGCTCCAGTGGGCCAGGCAATACCTGAAGACTGACTTCAAAACTGGTCCATTCATCAATGAATGTCTCGATGGTCCAGATAGATGGAGAAGTGGAGGGCTGGTTAAAGTGCAAACAAGGCTACGCGCCAGCAAGGAGGTGGTGGAGTGATGTTTTGGGCTGGTATCATTGGGAGAGAGATTGTCGGCCCTTTCAAGATCCCTGACGGTGTAAAGATGACATCCACAACGTATGTGGAGTTCCTCAAAGAACACTTCCAGCCATGGTTTGAGAGGAAGAATTGAGCTTTTCAGAACAAGATAATTTTGATAAATGACAATTCACCATGTCATGCTGCAAAGAATACATCTGCATCGCTGGCTGCAATGCGCATCAAAGGAGACAAACTTATGGTGTGGCCCCTATCCTCCCCTGACCTCAACCCAACTGAGAACCTTTGGAGCATCATCAAGAGAAATGTTTATGATGGTGGGAGGCAGTTCACATCAACAGCAGCTCTGTGAGGCTATTTTGTCCTCGTGCAAGGCTGTTCCAGCAGATACTATCTAATAACTGACAAATTCATGGACTTGAGAAGGTCCTTTTCAACAAGGGGTTGTATGTTCAGATGTGACTTCACTAGTGCTTGAGGTAATAATTTGGAAGATGCAATTTGAGTGCAGTTGTGATTTAATTTTTTTTTTTTAAATGTACCACTATCAGTGGGAGGTTCAGTCAAAAACATTTGAATTGTATTATTTTGTAATGGTTGGTGACTGGAACGTCATGATGACTGCCATTCATGTAGATAATTTTGGAAAATCTGAGAAAATAGGATTTGCATAATAATTTGGAACACAATGTACTTCCTAACACCTTGTATTCATTTAGGATCAATATCATGTCCACAAGAGGCACGTTATAAAAAATCATGCACGTTACCTTCTCCGTGGGTGTGATCAGGAAAATTGCCTCCAGGCTGGGGAGGGGCTCTCGTCGTTTGTTGATGTCCTCCACAACTAGAGGGAGAATAACACGCGGGAATGGACAAAATATAATGGAAACTATAACAGGAAATTCTTCCTTGGTCTATTCTTTAAAAGGGATATGGCATCCACATTTTCAGATCCACAGTTTTTCCAGGATTTTTATTGCAATTTTATCTGTCACTACAACTTACAATGACTCTCACTGAAACTATCATTATTCACTACAAGGTCATGGCTATGTCGTTTGGCTCCTGAATTGTTCTGACAAGCAGTGTCTGTTGTTGTAAATGTAATAGAAAGCATTTATTTATATTTTTAAAAGAATATATAGTTACCGAACTAAGGCTACATCTACAGACCTATTATAAAGTATATATGCTGTATATATACTGTATATATATGTATATATGTATATATATATATATATATATATATATATATATTTATATATTGGCATACATAACAAAGGACAGCCCTAATGGCCTCAATCATGACAACTGGGCTCAAACTCAATGATGTCATTGGGACATTTAAAGCAATTTCTCACTGGTAATGCCCTCTGTCATGATGTCTGTCATTTTGCAGCAGGAAGACAACATCCTCATGCTGAGCTGGTCCACAATCAAAGCCTGGAAAAAGACAATAATAAGAATAACAAATATCACACTTATTAATGCATTAATCACTACAATGATGTTTGTTTAAAAATCTTACCTTCCATTCTCCCTTCTTCTTAACCTTCTTGATGACATCATTCATAATCTCTATAGAGAGGGAGAGGGAGGGAATAGTTTTAGTTTTCTTTCTTCTTCTTTCTACTGCTGATTTGACAAAATAAAGGGTAAAATGTGCTTCTTCTACTCATTGTTACGTTACAAACAATTGGTTCTTTGAGGTTGTCTGTGCTGCACCCATCCCATCAGTTGCTTTTGATCCAGTGTGTTTTTTAAGTCTTGGACTTCATATGTGAGATTAATGAAAGTATTCAATGTGTTGTTAAGAAGCTAAAGCTCCAATCTGTTCGGAGACAGACCTGTGCCTGCTGTGGGAGAGTAGTGAGATTATTCTCAAGACTCCAGATGAGATTCCCTGATTCAGCCCCAAATTATTTCTAACACCCTCTGTCATCTGGCCATGGCCTCTGTCAATAACTAGTGGCCTTAAAAAACTAAAACAGTCAACCAAAACGTAGATGACTGGTCTGGAAACTGATCAAGTTTGTTCTACTCTGCAACCACAGGATGAGCCACATCAGAGAGGAAATCCTCTGTGTGTAATTCCTCTTTCCTCCACAGTCTTCATGTGGTTCCTGTATATACCCTGATAAACAGCTAAAAACTGGGGAAGAAAAACTTTTCCCAGCAGAGCGATCCCCTTGTATCTATAAAATTAAAATATTATTATATTAACTATTAAATAAAGGACAAATATCTTGCTTTTAAGAGCTATAAACAGTATGAGATTATTTAAATATGAAAAAACAAGCATTCACCCTCTCAAAGTATGCTTTTTCACTAAAGGGAGTTGATAACAAGCAACAACTAATAGCAGTGTTTTACAGGTTGCATAAAATAAAATAAAAAAATTGTAATGATGACACTAATTTATTTGAACCTCGTAAAAATTCACCAATCTGACCACAATGCTAACTATAATATATATATGTATATATATATATATATATATATATATATATACATATATATATACAAATATACTGTATATACATATATATGTACATCCCAAAGTCAGGAGGCAGCATTGATTCTGAAATCTAAAACAAAATATTCAAGTCTCGGGGACAATGTACCCTGTTTAGATGAGAGAGGACCTAGCCAAACACTGATGACAGCTGTGTCAACCAGACACACATAGTGACACCCACAGAGAGAGCTACACAGTTATAATGTCGTCACTACACAACACTCACGAGCCAGTTGAACAGGAGACACATCCTGCTGAAAGAGAAATTGTAGGTGTGACCCACGTCTGTTCTCACGCCTTTAATCTGTCAAAAACATACAGGTATTTCACTAAGGTTCCAGGCTTCAGGTCTGCCTTGAATAGTACCGTACCATGAGATGATGTAACATCTCCATATGACAGTCTCCAGACAGTTGAGGCGTCAAGCACAACCATCTCCACCCTACTCCTTTCTCAAACATATTTTGAGGTTTGAATTAATTATAAAATCTATTTTTGAGTGTTGGAAATATTAAACATTTGCATATACATTTATGCATTTAGCAGTCACTTTTTCCAAGATGAGAAATTAAATTCTAATTAAACTCTCTGAAATATCAGTGAAATTTTTAATAGTAACTCTCTGTCAGTCAGCTTACAGGTAAAACTCTTTTTCTGAAAAAAAAATTTTTTTTTCTTTTTCTGGCTTAACCGTATGGGTCCCATGAACAGAATTTGGTTCACCTGTTTTTACTGGAAGGCTTTGCAGCGTAGACTCTTGATGTAACATCTCCATATGACAGTCTCCAGACAGTTGAGGCGTCAAGCACAACCATCTCCACCCTACTCCTTTCTCAAACATATTTTGAGGTTTGAATTAATTATAAAATCTATTTTTGAGTGTTGGAAATATTAAACATTTGCATATACATTTATGCATTTAGCAGTCACTTTTTCCAAGATGAGAAATTAAATTCTAATTAAACTCTCTGAAATATCAGTGAAATTTTTAATAGTAACTCTCTGTCAGTCAGCTTATAGGTAAACTTTTTTCTGAAAAAAAAAATTTTTTTTCTTTTTCTGGCTTAACCGTATGGGTCCCATGAACAGAATTTGGTTCACTTTGGTCTGCAGTGTGAAAATTCTCTAGTCAATGTTCACCAAAACTTATTCATTTTCACAATGACCATATTCTGGCACCTAAACTGCACCCAGACTGGTCAGTAGTGCACAGTAGTCAGGAGTTGGACCTGTTTTTACTGGAAGGCTTTGCAGCGTAGACTCTTTCTTCCAGTGACCCTAGCTTGTGCTCTCTTTAGGGACCTTCAATGCTGAGAACGTGACCCATTTCTTTTCCCCTTAGACCTTTCAGGAGACAGTCACCCTTAGCTTAAAAGGACAGCCATTTACTCAGCAAAATCTCTGCAAACTATTTATCTTGTATGAGAAAGAAGGACGCTAAAGTGAAAATATTGCTGATGTCAAAAAATAAAAATGCTGGTATGAAAAGTGCTTTCTTCCCATGAAACCACACAGACATCATAGAAGAAGACTCAGTTATCATAATTATTTCTTATCATAACAATATATAAAATAATATCACTTTCACTTTTGTCCCTTTTTCAGGACATTTGTCAAGATTAATGATTCCATCATTTGGTTTAGTCCAAATTAAACAAGAGAGAAACACTGTCTTCTTCATAATAGTCTACAAAATGTAAAATACACAACTAAAGTTTGATTAATATGATACAACAATTGATTTTATTATATACTTACTTTAGTGCAAATTGCATTGGGTCTATTTTTTTACCTAAAAACATATTAAAAAACAGTTATGAGGACATTGTGATTTGACCAACAAACGTCCATGTCTATATTTAGATGTTTCTCAGTTAAGAGTCATGTGCTGTGGGCAAGCAGCAAGAGAGAGACAGAGAGAGAGCGAGAGATGGAGGAGGTCTGCTGCCTCTGACGCAGCACTATTCTTACTCCACACAGAGGATCATGGACATGACTCTGTTTGGAAAGCACTTAACACTGAAGCATAGATATACTGTAACCATGGACACGGGACACCACTTTATGTACCGTATGTGTGTGTGTGTTGTATACACACACCTGCACGTCCTGCTGCAGACACTAAACCCTCACTAGGCTTGTGTATGTGCATGTGCACAGTCATTCCTCTTCCTCACCTTTTCAGGACAATAAACTGGTTTACTTAAATGTAAAACCAACTGTTCTAAGGAAACCCAGAACCTGGTCCTAGAGGAAATAACGTTTTAGGTTGAATAAATGTGTGTTTGACTGGCTAGATTTAAAAAAAACACAGTAGAACAGTTTATAGTTGTATGCTGTACGCTATATGCATATATAGAAACATCCATTGGCTGACAGTTAACCCATTCTGGGATAGTAGCTGAGGACAAACACAGCCATCATCAGGTTGGGCAGGGTTGTAGTCTGGACAGTTCTTTAGTGCAATGTTAGACATAGAGACAATCGATCCCACTAGGCACCACACCTGCAGTCAGTATTGGATCAAACCAGGAAAATCTACTAGTTCAGAAGAGAATTATATTCAGCTGAGTCTTGAATTGGTCTCACCTCTTCCACATACCGACAATCAGAGTTGACTGGAAGGGAGGGTCTCATTTATGGTAAAAGAACATGTAAAGAAAGGCCTCTGCATTTAACCTATCACTAAAGTGACCTTCAGTGACCTGGCAGCTGTTGGATTCAAACCTGGAACCACTCAAGTCCTTCACCGCTAAACCATAGGTCACCTCTGACACAATATATGTAGTGTAATTATATATTCAGTAAGAATAAATAGATGGTCTACTGGGAGAACTCCAGTCGAATGATGATATAATTCATTTATCACGACGAACCAGTCTCAACTTTGCAAAAGGACATACAGTGCAGTCAGACCAACACTTTCTCATTTTCCTCATCTTCTTGATCTTCTTCTCACCCTCTCTGAGGCATTTAACCAGTCATGACTGATTCGAAAGCAGTTACAAGCCTTCCCCTGCTGCCCATCCCCCATCAGCATCCTCTCCTGCAGAGAAGGAGTGTAATGGTGTCACCCTCCCCTCCTCTGTTCTCCTCATCCTTTCCACCAATCATCACCCCAGCTCCACCTCAGACTAACAGAGCACAGGTGCAGGCTAATGTGTCTTTGCCTTTATCTAAACAAAACCACAGTCACGCTGTTTGACATCGCTCTGTTCTGCACAGAATCGCTAATGGTGACGTCATTTTAAAATATAAATAGTTGGGTTAAATATTATTAAATTATAATAAATTATAAACAACAAAAAAAGTGTATCTTGTGAAAAAAAAAAACCAAATACTTATTACGACATTAAATGACCACAGAGAAAGTTATGATGGCACAAGCGAATATCTGCGCACATTGCGGCCTTGTCTGAGAGTCCCATTATATCTGACAAAGACTAACTGAAATTACAAGAGCTTCTGTCATGAATTTTTCCACATTCTAATACTGAATGCTGAATATGGGAAAAAGGATGCAAACATATGTCAGCTAAATACTTTTTAGACAAAGCTGGGGTCTGCCACATAATTGTGCTCTGGAAGTGTGTCCCTCAACATTATTTAGATGCATATACACATTACATTAAATAATAACGTTGGGTCCAGATCCAGCCTCTGGGTGTGTTATTGGGGTGAAGTTTTGGAAATTTGAGTCTACTTTGCACTATGGTTATCTTTGCAATTGTAGCACAGAATTAACCATTGTTTCCAAGGAAGAGTTTAACACTAACAATTTTTTTCTTGTGTTTTTAAACGTTTATGCACTAATCACTTAAAACTGTTTTTACTTTCACACTTATTTTCTGTCTTTTGTGTCTTGTCTCTTTTCATGTCAAAGCGGAGAATAAAAATGTATTCATTTTCTGCTTTTATCAGTTTACTACGTGGGGCAGTGGTGTCAACTTCGACTACAGATTTAGATTGACAAACAAGTTGCAATTAGTCTTGATCCTGTTCTTTTGACTATATGCCATAGCTTTGGTCAGGAAGTCAATTGAACAGTCTTCATTGTTAATCTTTTTTATAAAATTTGACTTAGAACTAATATATGTATAATAACTAATTTAATTAACTGACTTTATGATCCACAACCTGCACATGGAAAATGTTACCTCTGCATTTAACCCATCACCAAAGTGGACAGTGGGAAGCTTTGAGCAGTGGGTGGAGACAGTACCATGCTCAGTGCATCTCAATGGTATCTTGGCAACTGTGGGATTTGAACATGGGACTGTAATATACCACTAAGCCACTGCTAGGGAAGTTATGAGAGAAAACTATTAAGGAACAAACACTCTTGTCTTAAAACCTTGCTACAGTCCAGTGATTAAGGAGTGATATACACTTTAGATGAAAAGATCTGGGTTTCACTCGATTTGTTCTCAGTGACACTTTGAAATGTTTTGCAACTTCTGCCTGTCCCTCATGAACCTTAAGTCCACTGAAAGAAGCACCCTTACTGGGATTGAATCTTATCTAGGAAGAGAACCCTGGAGTTGACCAATGACAGGGACACTAACTCTGGACCGAACAGCCATCAATGGGTATCATATGTTTAAGTTTACATGATATACATAATATTTGACTTTGAAGGTAACTTCTTTTTATGGCTACACAGTGAATCTATTTCCATGTCTGTCAACAGGACTAGTGACACCCTAGTACTTTCATGCATTTAAATAGGACTTGGAATTCTGGGAAATCTAGGAGAACATTATTAACAAGAGAAGGAGATACAGTACTGTAATGTAAAAAATATATACAACTCTTAGTTACTAAAACATATTGCATTATAAAGATTCTAATATTGTTTAATAGAAATGGTCTGAACAGAAATTCCTGGGAAGATCATTTATTCTGATTTTCTGTAAACCCAAGCCTGCAGCAGCAGGAATCACCAAGTGAATTAATCAGACGTTACCTCAGAGTCATTACATATATCAATGACATTGTTGAGTTATCTGTGATGGCATGTGATTTAACACAATTCAGAAATGGCAAACAGCAGCCATTTGTTACTGGTACCTTCTGCTGCAAATGCTGTGTCATCTCAAGGGGCTGAGAACACTCAGCAGAAACATAGACTTTAGAGTCACTGTTAGTAATAAGTAATATATACAATACAATTATATATATGTGTGTATATATTGTATATGTGTGTGTGTATATATATTGTGTGTGTGTATATATATTGTGTGTGTGTGTATATATATATATATATATAGTCATATATTCATTTAGAACTAATTCAAAGATAATCTGCAGACTAATGGTCTGGATTTTTTGTTTCTATGACAGCAGAGGTTTTTAGCCGCATAGGTGGAGGATCCCCTTAGTCACTAATCATTAAACAGGATACTGTACCAAAAATGAAGGAATTTTAGATGAAGGGTTTTAACCACCTCTGTCTTTCTTTTTTTCAAAAAATCAGCCTCTGCAGAACTCATATCATACGTGCACAGAGACAATACACCACACGGTGGTATTAACAGCCTGGTAGGGTTTTAGCAGTGTTAAGCTTAGCATGCAGAACGGCGGTGGCAGAGATTAGGAAAGACAGATTTACTGTGTAGATCTGGACTGACACCACCAACAACAGGAACTATCAGACACAACACTGGATAGGACCTTCCTCCAGTCTTCTGTCCAACCACAACAGTCTGTACCCAGCCTGGAGAAATTGTTCTGACTTCACAAGATCAGGTTATGGTGTACAGTAGAACTAGGTCTGGCAAAACAGTGATAACACCTAAAGGTTGGAGCCTGAGCCAATGGCAGAATCAGACGGTGAACTGCAGTGCACGATGACACGCGCACACACATTCCGCATACACATCGCTGTCACACACACACACACACATACACACAAATCAGGCGTAAAGCCAATAATTGATGATGACGTTTTAGAAGATTGGTGATGATGAAGGAGGAAGGCGGGGAATGGAGTGAGGCTTTGGCTGAGCCCAGATTATGCGGATTTTCTTGCAACTTGCTGGACCTGGACAGAGAACGCAATCCGCCATTTGTGAGAGGAGCGCAGAGCCACTCGTGGTGGAGGAGGAGAGGAAAAAGAGGAGGAGGAAGAGGAAGGGTGTTGCGGTTTTAGGCCCCATCATGGGGGCGAGGCTCTCCTCCAACCTCTAACCTGAGATCCCGTCCATCCCAGTTTTTTTTCTTCTTTTATTCTGATCAGTACCCTAGCAAACAACAAGCGTCGGGATAATTTGATGAGGCGGGTGCAAAAAAGGGAAAAAGGGGCTAAATGATGGATAAGCGGATGGAAGGGTGTGTTTTTGCGTTTGTTTGCCTCCCCCCGCTGCTCCTGCCGCATCGCCGCAGCTTCATCGTGCGCATCCGCTCCGCAGGATCCGCGCAAATGTACCAGTTTGTACAGGTTTTCAGTTCTCACTGGGATATAGAGAGCGCCTTCATCATCACTACCACCATTACCGTCATCATCATTCTGCTGATGCAGCACGAATGTCACACTAATACCACAGGTGTATGCGATGAGAGATGAAATAAATGTAAAGATCTGTCTTACTTTCTCCGACCACCGCCTTTAATCCGATAGGAGCCATGATGCTGCTGAGGTCTGGACCGACTGATCTCTCCCTCTTCCCGTCTTTCTCTCTCGCTTCCCTTCGCTATCTGTCCCTCACACACGCACTCACACACACATACACTCACATCTTAGCCTCCCGTTGCTGACGTCACTGCGTATCCTCAGCATCCTGGTCTCATTGGTGGACGCAGACGGTTTGGCTGCGGCAGCGTCTCGTTTTCACTGAAAGCTTTAAATCAGAGCTGTTAAACCCAAATCCACACTGGACCAAAATTTAAAAAATATCAGACGTGACATGTATTGACAATACACATTTTTTTTCTCTTCTTTCCAGGTATGTAAGGTCAAAGTCTCTCACACTTAGCTCAAAATTTTAAACACATGAGACATTTTATGTGAAATAAAACATAAGTGCAATGTACATCTTATGTCTTTCAGGTTCCTTCATTTTTCTCCTTTTATTTGTTATCTGGTCTCAGGGGCAGCTGTCTCCATGACTGCCACCCAAATCACACTGCTCCGTACTATGAGCTTTCCACTGGGTGGTGAGCGACAAATAGGTACCGGGCTGCAGAGATAATGCATTAAAAAAGTATCAGACGTGACATGTATTGACAATACACATTTTGACTTCCGTTGTATTTATTATTTGATGCTAAACAGTATTTTATTTTGACAAATGCTCGGATCCCCTTGTATTTGTGTATTGTAGGTCAGGTATAGGATGTTGCATTAGATGACAAACATAATTAGGTGATTATCAATTATGTTTACCAGGGATACCCAAGAAGTAGATCAGTATCTACCAGTAGACCTCAAGAGGAGTGTTGAAAGATCCTGAGCAATACCATAAAGACAATAATCATTAAAACTAGGGATGTAATTTTATTTCAAGATGCCAATTACTAGAGGAAAACTAAGAATAATGTGGGTATTGAGACAGACAGTATATCTGCATATAAAGTAATTTGTATAAAATCAATGTAAATATATCTAGAGTTTTCAACGTAAGTAGATCACTTCAGCCTGGTTTATGAAAAATAGGTCAAAAGACAAAAAGTGTGAACGTCCCCGATTTATGCTCATTAAGTTGCATACATAATTAATTAACTTCAACTTTTTTTGTTGAAAAAAAAGCAGAATAATGCACAGAAACATAAGAAAACATGCATTAACAGTTGAATACAGATAGATATATAGCCCCTGGCTTTATAGACCCTCACACCGACTGAGGAACAACTTCCAACACACGCTGACAAGGAAAAATGAGGAAGAAACCTCAGGGTGACAGACAGGGGGGGGGATCCCAGAAACAGGAGGAAAAAAAGACAATTGTTATTTATCAACAGTTTACAAGAACACTATAAAAAGACTTTTGCAGAGCCAATTGAATCCAGTCCATTGCAAAGTCCTGCGTCCAGTCCACTGACTGTAGTGTCCAGAATTTGGTCCAGAGTCCAGTTCATGGGATAGCGTTAACGTTAAGGATCCATGACATCCTATGGGATCCTATGGGATCAATGAGATTATTATCCTTATAAAAACAGCTTTATGCCGAGGGTTTCATTTTATTTAGGGGTATATATCCACTAGACCTTAAAGTCCAGAAAAAATTGCCAGACATATAAATGGGCTGTGGCCTAAAAAGGTTGGGAGACACTGATCTAGAAGGCCAAATATATTTATACTTTCGTTCATCACCAATCTTTAAATCATTTTTATAAATAAAGATCAATAAATAAGCAGGAGTAACATTATCCACAGTAGGAATGTTGACAAGAATGAAACTGTCACTGTCTCTCTCTGAAAATCTCACCGTCTAAGTTGTGCAATTTTTGCAAGACAACAGGAAAACAAGTAAAAGCACGTTCATTAGTTATAGTAGGAACAGTCACACAGGAATTTACCCACACCTAGATCATAGAAAGACAACCAGAAGAAAAGAATCAACAAGACCCTTTGTCAAATAAGACAGACTTGCAACAACAGGAATAAAACCAAGAAGTAAGGAGAAAAAACGACACACAACTGCAAAACATCAACAACCTGAACACTAGGGACCTTTTTTAAAAAGGAAACAGCAGCAGTAGCTGGAACAGAAGCAAGAAAACAACAACGAAATCACTGACAACCACAGTCAACAAACTTCTTATGACTTGCATAATTATTTTCTTTTTTCTTAACATTAGGGTGCCTGAACTTTAAATATAGATCTATCCACAGGGGGGCAGCATTCGTCAATAAAAATGTCAGCTACGCACTGCTACGAAAGTTAAGGTATTCAAACCTGTTATTGTTTATATAGGGAAATCTTTTTATTTAATTTAATCAGGTCAATAATATTTTTAGTTAGAAATTTTTGAAATTTCTCAACTGAAAAAAACTTTATGATGAACCACACAGGAAGTGTATGACAATATTTTATACTTGTATTGTGGGTGTGTTTATGTGCCTCTCTTACCATTCCTTACGTCATCACACACAGAGAAGGGGAACTTGACTTTTTAACAGTAACCCACTTGCAGTTGTATGTTTTCGTAAGTTTTATTTGCTTACGCAGTACATGTTTAGGTCTGTTTAAACATACTTTTTATTTAAGTTACCATTTACAATTTCATTTAAGAAACCAGTAACACATCCTAACTCTGTTTCTGGATTTTGATGTTAAAACGTAAACAATTAAAGCAAATGTGTATTGTGAATTTGTACCAAAAAACAAATGCTTGCCTTAGGAAGGTTTGTAGATTTAATTTAATAACATTCAGTCCAGGATATTGGGTATATTAGAAACCAAGTGTGTGTGTGTGTGTGCGTGTATGTCTATATGTTTATGTCTTAAAAATCCAGCTGAAACTGTGATCCAGGAATCCAGGAAATCCAGGAAACTGAAATGTGAGTCACTTAATTTACTGTTCACTGTAGCATAACATAGTCCCTGTAGATGCTCAGTGCTTTCACAGACCTGCTGCTGCCATCAGTGAAGTCCACTGCTCGTTCTGAACATTGTGGTTTTTGATCAAAATGATAAAAGAGATACAGTTGACACACAGCAGACACTGTACATTGAATGAGTGGAGTGTTTTTGGTGAAACCAAGCTTCCATGTGTCAAGCTGTTTTCTAATCACCCCTCGACACTTAACTGTGACGTCGCAAATCAGGTTGTTGTTCTCTCAGGTCCTGGATGAGGCCACACCTTCAGCTGGGCCGACTGAACACGTTGGACCAGTGATGACTCTCAGAGGGAGTGTCCTTCCTTTTTCCTACCACAGTCTCTGTGTGTGCGTGAACCACACAAGTGTTCTCCTGCTGCTCCTCCTCCAGAGTGAGTGTGTACTGCTCTCAGCAGAACAGTGGTACATTCTTCTTCAGGAGTCGCACTGCTTTGATTTTGGAAACTGCTGGGAGTTTCACCACTAAAGACTTCAAGTCACTCTGGAATAAGGAGAACTATCTGCAGCCGAGGAGCCATGGGGGACGTGGTTTCCTCACATCTGGATGAGAACAGGCGGGAGATGATTACAGGTAAGTAAGGAGTGTCTCAGCTTGGAATGTTGGAAATGGTTTTCATTCAAATCTAGAGCTGTTTTGAATGTTTATCTGAAAAGTGGTCCCAAAGGGAGTTCAAAATAAATTCAAAGCTGTGATGGAGTGGTGATTTATTAGAAAGAAGGAGAAGAAACCTTTCATTACTTCTTCTCTTATCGTGCTTGAGAACAGGGGTGTGTCTCGGTAGCTTTGGGTCATTACTAGACGTTTCCACCATGGAAGCTTACCAACATGGGGCAGACGCATTTGAAAAGCGTTAATGCTGCAAAGCTAGTTTATGTTTGGTTTCCGGCAGTTTAGAGATCATCTGGGAGCTAATCAACACACTAAGGAGAGAGTCAGATGTTTCTCCAAAGAATTTAAAAGAGGCTCCTGGAAACATTTGCTCTCTTTGTAGAACACAAGATAAAACACATAGAACCTCAACTCAGGCAGAAGATCAGACATGGTGTGATGGAATTGGAATGGATCTTATAATTTGATCTAGGCCAGTGTTGTGTGAGTTTTTTTTTAGGGTTATTTTAGTTTTAGTAGGCTGACAGTGCGGGCAAATGTGCCGTTGACAGATGTGCTGTTTACGTCTTCATAGTGAGCAAAAGAAAAGTCTAACACATATCATTACCAAGTAAGGGTACGCCAGCTCTGAGCAATCACTTACTTAAAGCGGCAGGAAACCATGTGGCCCAAATAATGGTCTAGATTGACTTATGTCCCACGTTTATAGGATAGACCATTCTCGCCTGGTTTCTGTGAAAGTCCTCCTTGGTTTCCAGGTGTTCATTTCAGTGTAGGGTCCCTGTCAGTTATCATAGAAACTGAATAAATTCCACAACCTAGACACCAAGACCTCTGACTCAGTAAGGATCTTCTTTTCAGTTTCAGTTGACCTTTGGGGGAAGTTAATTAATTGACAAGGTGATGAGAGAAAATTAAAAGTTAGAGCTGAGTGCACTTTAAGAAGATGCTGCTAAGAAATTCCAACTGACCTACATTAGTACCCATGAGAAAGAAATGAAACCAACACTTAGTGGATACCAGAAAAGAGTGTTGATGAAGCAGTACTAACAGGTGATCATCAAGGTAGAAGATCAACTGTCTCTGACGTAAGACCCCTTGATGGGGGAAACACAATAGTGTTATCTTACAGGAAACACTTTATCCAGACACTGGTCTTGGGAAAAAAAAGAAGAAATGGGGAAATGCATTTTTGTAAGGTGTATGTAGGTTCTTAAAATTAGGATTGTATGAAACAACTTGTGTATCTACAATAGGTTAAAATCACCAACAATTGTATATGAACAGTGACGATTCATTGTCTCCTCCAATTATAAATGGCTCATAATCACTGTATTTCTTATGAGCTATAAGACACTTACTTTGTTCTATCATTATATATACCTTTTCCGATGTTGAGCTGTGCTACCTTTGGACAGTTATGGAAATGATTAAACGTCTCATTTTTAACCAAACCAGAATAGCAACCCGATCATTTAACAGAAGATCATATATAGGTTGTGATCTAGAAGTACCTGAGCTCATTACTCTTTAAACCAGACACAAATCAGGTTGTTCAGTGGTGTCAAAGATAATTGGCCAGACATTTTCTGGCGAGACACTGGAGGAAGCAGACTGAGACAGAAGGGGGATTCACAGGTATATATATATATATATATATATATGTATGTATGTATGTATGTATGTGTGTGTGTGTGTATATATATATGTATACATATATATACATATATATATATGTATGTATATGTAGTTGCATTATTCCTGCTTCATACTGAGCTCCACTCCAACCAAGTTTTGTCTTTTACTTCTCCCACATTCCACAGCTTTTTGACCCTGGGCTCAAGGAATGGTCTTGTGTCCCTCAGTCTTCACTCCTCCTCAAGGCAGAAAGTCGTGCAGTATTTGTGTGTAAAAAGTGACTAATTCCCACCCCTGCCCCCTCTATTGCTCCTCCAAAAACAGACACACCATGTTCTCTGATTGTTGTACCGGACAACATTGTTGCTCTTCTCCATGCTCAGAATCCCAGCAGCCTATTTTCTAGGAGATAATGAGTAGGTTTCCAGAGGGAACTGTGTTTGAACACACTGCTATTTAGGTCTGATGTTGCTCCCGCCTCCCACTGTGCAGCTCTGTGGTATTAACGCTACACTGCACAGGAAGTTGGGTGGAAGCTGAAATAGTCATTTCCATGCAAGTGCACATGAAACGCTGTCTCTCTCAAGGCCAAGACTCCTTACAGTCTGGACGCCATCGTTTCCCAGTAGCCTCAACAGGCACTCATTTTTCCTACAAATTTGGTGGATGAGGAAACGTTGCCAGTGGCATGTGGAATATTTCTGGGTTTTCATCCAAAAGCAACTTCAATCTATTTCCAACATGCTCCTTCCAGTATTCAGGAGCCACGTGGCCACAACCGGAACCCCTCTTTGTCTAGACATAACTATGTCTTTTTACTACACCTACTTATGAATTTGTTTAATGGTTCTTGATAATGTAACTGTTTTTACATTGACAACTGTAACAAATAATAATAATCCTAGTTCTTCTACTTTTACCTTATCTTCTTCACATCTCAGTATCAATCAGGATATGTGGAATAGAACGGTTTACAGCCAGTATCCAAAGAACACTGAGTGTTCAGCCAGGCCTGGTTATAGCTCAGGTGTTATTATCTATTGAAGTGCATTGTTAGCTGACACATCAATCCCTCAGGGCCTTCATTCATTCCTCTCCACATGCGTAATTGACAGGGGGTTATAACATCAATATAAATACCAGTCCGGGCTGTTGTTGACAGTATACTCAAGTAAAAACTATGACTGAAGATATTTCCAGAAGATGTGTTTGTTAGAAGAATCATGTAAGCGATAGGTTCTAAAACAGGAATGTCAAACTAATTTGGTTCACATCATTCATCTTTGTTCATGAAAATACTCAGTCTTTCTGATCCTGACCTGGCCCATGACTTAAATCAAAATAATTGCCCAGTCCTGATCATTCACATCCACTTATCCAGGTTTGGCCTGGGGTATCCATATCTTTTACACCTTTGCTCTGAATTGATTAGAAGACACTCAGTTGAGTCAGTTCCTTTACATGTTTAAGTCCTATAATCATTTATTACCTTTTCTCAGTTGTTTCAAATAAAATTAACAAGACAAAACACCCAGTCACTGTTAAATAAACCAATGATTATATGTCAAGCTCAAAAAGAGACTAAGAGATGGTATACAATGTGAGAATACTGGCAAAGAAAGTTAGAGGAACCCAAAACCTGCCACAAATGTTGTGGGACCACCATTTAGGAAACAGCAGAGATTGGTTGTTTGGTTCACATCAACTACCAAACACCTGGAAATGGACACATGTGAATGGACACCTAGGTTGAGTTAAAAACAAACACCTGAGTAGAAGAAGTGAACACACCCTTCAAACCTACAATCTAAATGCTGAGTCAAGGCTATGGACAGACTGAGAAATGATCCTGAAAATATAAGGATTACAGACTTTTTACTAATCTAAACTAGAGTCAGAGTCAGAAAAAGGAAGAGTGAAAAATAAACCTCTAGTTCTGTTATTAGTCAGTCGACAGATGTTGCTGACCATCACCCCAAGTGTGGTTACAGATGACAACACACTTCCAATTGCTGATTAGCAATACTAGCTGATTGCTGTTTTAAAAACACATTAAACGTTTAGTGTTGTGTTCTGTAGTAACTATCATAATGAAATGTAGTGGCACTGTAATGGTTATAAGGTTTTATACAACAGTTATTGGGTTAATTTTTCCAAGTGTGGGTAGGCGTGGTTAGAGCTGTGTGGATGTGAGAGTGAAAGAGCGAAGCTGGAGGGAGCAGCACTGCAATTAGTCTGGAAATAAGCTATAAGTTTGCTGTAATCTTGAATAAAGTTCTTCACAGCATCTTTATTGTAACCTCAACTTACCACCTGCCATCTTCTTGCTTGTGGGTGTGTGCTGCTGTGAGACTGTTTATTTCCCTATAAGGCAAGATGACCCGCTCAGGTCTCTTTCTGATTGGCTTAGCCTGAAATGTTAACCTATGTCAACCAATCATCGCTCTTTTTCAACGCAAGGGTTCAGTTAGTGTGCACGGCCGTCTTTCACTCATGACTGTGAGAGTTAACACACACTGACACTGACAGGCGGCAGACAGGGCTCCGCTGTCACACAGTCCTCTCTCTGTGGCTGGGAGAAATCGTCCATTTGGACCACAGATAGTAACGTGTAACAAGCTCCATTACACCACAGTAACAATAACTGTGTTATTGTGGGTGTGTGCTGCTGTACCCCGTCACACGTGTGTGTGACACTGTTTATTTCCCTATAAGGCAAGAAGACCCGCCCAGGTCTCTTTCTGATTGGCTTAGCCTAAAATGTTAACCTATGTCAACCAATCATCACTCCTTTTCATTGCATGCATTCAGTTAGTGTGCACAGCTGTCTTTCACTCATGACTGTGAAAGTTACTGACAGGCGGCAGACAGGCTCCGCTGTCACACAGTCCTCTGTCCTGGGTGGGGAGAAACCGTACATTTGGACCACAGATAGTAACGTGTAACAAGCACGATTAGACCACAGTAACAATAACTGTGTTATTGTGGGTGTGTGCTGCTGTACCGCGTTGCACGTGTGTGACACTGTTTATTTCCCTATGAGGCAAGAAGACCCGCCCAGGTCTCTTTCTGATTGGCTTAGCATGAAACGATAACCTATGTCAGCCTATCGTTGCTCCATTTCAACACACTCTTTCACTCATGATTGTGAGAGTTACCACACACACTGACAGGCAGCAGACAAGCTGCAGTATCACACAGTCCTCTGTCCTGGGTGGGGAGAAACCGTCCATTTGGTCCACAAATAGTAACGAGTAACAAGCCCTTTTACACAAAAGTAACAATAACCACATTACGGAAAAGTAACACCTTACGTTATTAGTTACCAAGAAAATAAGTTTTGTTACGTAACGGCGTTACAAGTAACGCGTTAGTCCTAACACTGGTCTGACACAATTAAAGAGATTTAAAGATTCTTGTGCAGACAGTTTGGTAGAATGGATAGAGCTACCAGTGCATGGGGGTGGGGTTAGTATATGTAATATATAAAACATTAAGTTCGTTTCCAGACTAGATCAAGAAGAGACAGGCAAAGTCTGTTTTACATGAATGTGTTAATCAAAACCTGTTAGAGGAAAATGGTTGAGACATCTGTTTCAAAAGTATTACTGGAAGACTGAACCTCAACTTAGAAGACTGCTTTCTCTGAACCTACAGTATCTTATGATCTCAGGAAATATCAGATACTGGTCGAGTGAATGTTTGCAATTGAACGAAGAGTCAGAAGAGATGACAAGAAGCTGAAGCTGCTGAGATGAAGCAGGTACAAACATGTCAGAGACCAGAAGCTTGAACCAGACTCTGGTTCTCACACACACCCTTTATTCTGTGTCTACTTGGGGAGCAACCAGCTAGGTGCCAGACAGTGTGCGTGTGTTTGTCTACTCAGCATTTCCTTACTGGGAGTCTTGTTTGGAGTGTGTTCCTCCCAGTGAAGTGATTTCTTCAGACTTGCAGCTAAAGCACATTCTCCAAGAATGATTTCCTTCAACAACAATGACACAACTTCCACACATACAAACACACTTTCCCACTCACAGGAAAATTACAAGTGTGTGCTCACCCACAGAGATCTTCATTAAAGAAAACACACCTTTAGATATGTATAAATAAAATATCATGTCAAGACATTCACACACTCTACAGAGTGGGAAACATCCCAAAACCCAGCAGGACCAGATTGGATGTGTGTCACATCTGAGGGAGTGGAGCAGCAAGAACAATGGTGACTCTGGTGCCTAATGAAACCACAACACTCGCCAACAACACCTTCACCTACAAAAACAAGTTCCATTTTCTGACTGACAAATCTCTGATCTCCCTAAAAGAAGAATGATTCTGTAAATTATGGTGTGACGGAAAACTACTTTAAACTGTCTAAAATGTGATGGGAATTTTCATTTATAAATGCTGACTACATGTTGTCTGTAACATCAGACCCAACACTTGACATAATCATCAACATCTACAAATTAATCACTTTCAACCAACACTCAGAGTCAGGCATTTACAGGGGAATTGTTGGACGTGTAGGTTGAGCACAATGCCGGGGCCTATGTTTGATGATGTGGTCTTTGTTCCCAAAATTCCAATTTCCAAATGCACTGCAGCGCCATTTACGACCACTCTGCCAGTTTGCTGACTTTGGCAAAACATCAGCCCCAGTGGAAAAATACTGAGAGTGTTGAGGTTCAAATATGATGTCTGCTCTCCAGCACTGGCTTTATACAGGGAGTGCAGAATTATTTGGCAAGTAGTATTTTTGATGATTTATTTTATTATTGAACAACAACAACAACACTTAATGAACCTAAAAGACTCATTAATAACAAAGCTGAATATTTTTGGGAGTTGGAGTGGGGCCTTTTTAGTTTGAGCCATTTTAGAATGATATCTCTGTGTGCAGGTGACTATTACTGTGCATAATTATAAGGCAACTTAACAAAAAACAAATATATACCCATTTCAATTATTTATTTTCACCAGGGAAACCAGCATAACAGCTCAACATTCACAAATATACATTTCTGAAATACAAAAACAAATCAGTGACCAATATAGCCACCTTTCTTTGCAAGAATACTCAAAAGCCTGCCATCCATGGATTCTGTCAGTGTTTTGATCTGTTCACAATCAACATTGCGTGCAGCAGCAACCACAGCCTCCCAGACACTTTTCAGAGAGATGTACTGTTTTCCCTCCTTGTAAATCTCCCATTTAATGAGGGACCAGAGGTTCTCTATGGGGTTCAGATCACGTAAACTAAGAGGCCATGTCAATAGTTTTTCTTCTTTTAGGCCCTTTCTTGCCAGCCACGCTGTGGAGTACTTGGATGCGTGTGACGGAGCTGCATGTCCTGCATGAAAATCATGTCTTTATTAAAGGATACAGACTTCTTCCTGTACCACTGCTTGAAGAAGGAGTCTTCCAGAAACTGGCAGTAGGACCAGGAGTTGAGCTTGACTCCATCCTCAACCCGAAAAGGCAGAGAAGGCCCCCCGAGTCGGACTGGAGCTTTGCTGCCCTTTACCGATCCAGCCACTGGCCCATCCATCTGGCCCATCAAGGCTCACCCTTATTTCATCAGTCCATAAAACCTTAGTAAAATCATTCTTGAGATATTTTTTGGCCCAGCCTTGACGTTTCAGCTTGTGTGTCTTGTTCAGTGGTGGTCGTTTTTCAGCCTTTCTTACCTTGGCCAAGTCTCTGAGTATTGCACACCTTGTGCTTTTGGGCACTCCAGGGATATTGCAGCTCTGAAATATGGCAAAACTGGTGGCAAGTGGCATCTTGGCAGCTCTTGACTTTTCTTAGTTCATGGGCAGATATTTTGCGCCTGGGTTTTTCCACACGCTTTTTGCAACCCTGTTGATTATTTTGAATAAAACGCTTGATGATCACGTTTCAGAAGCTTGGCAATTTTTAGAGCGCTGCATCCCTCTGCAAGATATCTCACCAAGTACCTCTTCTGACCCATTTTGCCAAAGGAAAGAAAGTTGCCTAATACAGCTTGGAGTATGACAACTTGCATAAAGAGGATGATGTGGTCAAAATACTCATTTGCCTAATAATTCTTCACTCCCTGTATATTGGGGGTGTGACTGTTCTAGGTAAAGGCTTACTGCTGAGAATATGCACAACAATGCAAAGCCTTATAAAATTTATATTTATAATAGTATTGTTACTTTGTCCCTTTAGCATCCAAATAGCAATTATTACAGTGGCTCTTAAGCCCAGAGTCAGTGTCTCTGTCATTGATGTGGACTCCAGGGTTCTCATCCTGGGTGAGATCCAATCCCAGTTAGGGTGGTTGGCTCCTTCCTGTAGACTCACCATCTGTAGAAATGTTCAAGAGGGGCTGATATAGTGCAGTGTGCTCACATGACCTGGTAACAGATAGGCAGACAAACATGGGTGGATGGTATTGGTAATAAACTAGTATAAGCTAATTTTGTATTATTATGTACTGTATACTACCTGCACAATACTCAAAGACCGTGGGACAAATGTGGCCTGCTAAGTCATATTGTGAAGCCTGCAAATGAATGCTCTTAAAAGCAAATGATATCTCATTTCTTTTTATTATATGAGTTTGGCTTCCCCGATGTATATCATATTATGCTGAACCAACAAAAAAAAATAAATAAAAGGGTCAGGAGGTGATTTCCTGAATAAAAGAAGTGTAGTGATCCAGAATTTTTGTTTCACCCCAAGCTCAGTCATTTAATGTAGGGGAGACAAACAACAATGAGCAAGTTGGAAATCACTTGAAATCACAGGCCTGTTAAAGGCAGAAGACAATATAAGCTGAACAAATGAAAATAACCACTGTCTGACGTCAAACATGTGGCTCCAGCAACTTGGACTGGTCCTCCTCCACATTCCCATCTGTCATTCCCATCCTGTCAGTTGTTTCCTTCCTACTCTCCACTGCCACTCCAGATCCAGCTTCCTGTCATCTACTCCAAAAACACATCACAGTATACGGCATCTGCCACTGACCCATGCGCTACACACTTGTTGATTGGCTAACAAGCGCTGCAAATGATTGTTTTTCCAAACAGCTGGGGATTGTGGGAACAGTACTTCCGGTGTGCATGTTTTAGTACTATTTAAGGAGAAGCCTCTGGTGGAAACTCATGGGAAAATGATATGTATATATATACTGTCTCTTATACACATTATATATATATATATATATATATATACATATATATGTATATATATATATATATATATATACAGAAACTGATTATTTAACACAGATCTAAAACTGTTTTTATTCAAAGATAATCTTTCATGTTCTCTTTGCATATTGGTGTAAGTAAATGAATTGTCCACACAATTATATATAGCTAATATCTACATAAGCCCACTGACCACTGCTTGCCCTTTCCTCAGGCTGCACCAGTGATGTGATGAAAGACTTCGGAGACATATATGAGCAGCAGTATGCCGTCGCTCTTTTCAACAGCGTCCGCTATGAGATTGAAGGAGGAGGAGGACTGCAGTCTCAGCTTCTACACAGGAAGGTACGATTTATTATCATCCAAGAAAAAGTCAATGATCCCCAAAAACATTATTGTTTTCAGTGTATTTCATATCTGTCTGAATGCACTTTTCTATCCATCTGTCTTCACCTCGCTTACTTTAAAAACAGGACAAAAATGTTGTAAAGCACAAATCCATACGTACGTACGGATTCAGTTCTTCTTCATGTCTGCTTGAACTTAAGGTTGCAGGTTTTGCCCAGTGAGTTGAGAGAATATAAAAATGGGTTTCACATTCACTTTCTGCTGTTTCTACTTGGAGGTGGAGTAAAGGGTCCCTGACAGAATATAACTATCTCTGACAGTCACAGGCTTTTTGTCCTGATTCCACCGGAACACAAATATATCCACCCAGTGACATATTGTGCTGCTTTAACTTCTCAACAACTATCCCGTCTTTCCGAATGTTTGGTTAATTTCGAGGCATCCACGCAAAATATTTAAAGTGATTTTTTTTTTTTTTAAGAATTTCTCAGAACAGTTTGACAGCAAAATAAACTCAAGTCAATCTAGTCGTCTGTACGTGCTGCAGTTTTGATGTTATTATTTGACTCAAGGGTCAAAACTGATCAAGTGGGATAGTCAGCTTCACGCTGACTTTGTTTAATAACAACAGAAAGTTGGACATGGACATATGCAGAACATCACAACATAAAGCCAACCAGCTGTTCCCTTCACTAGATCGTCCAGTTCAGATTCAGCTTTATGTTTTTGAGGAAATGCTTCTCATTTGAACCAAGAAACACATCAGTGTACAGCTCAAACCTTTTAAACCTAGATGGTTTACCCAGATAGATAGATAGATAGATTTACCCAGAACTGATTAATCTGTGACTGTAGGAAAGAATTCGTCTATAACTTCCTTTTTTGGCAGAAATGTGTTTCCACATTCCATGTGTTTGTTAAATATAAAATTACAGAACACAATATTGACCCACAGACTGTGCTGTCTTCCCAGGATCCTCTGGCAGGTCGGTCTATTTTCTCAGGGAATCTGTTCCAGTACCTGGAGGAGAACAGGAAGTGGAGAAGACGTTTTGTGTCTGTTCCAAACAGCTACACCATTAACCTCTATGAGAGCAAGACAGTAAGTTGGTTTGTCCATATCATATCTTTAGATCATATATTTAGATCATATTTACTGTAGTTTGAATATGATTCAGAACTTTTATCCTGAAATTGACATAAACATCACCTTTACCTGTAGCAGCACGTAAACAATCAAAATAGACGTACAAGCACTGTAGATTTTGAGAATTATTATTCAATGCTAGACTCAAGGGGCATTTTTGTCTGACAGGCACAGGAACGTGGTATTCAACCCAAGGTGTCCATCAACTGTGCTGGGTACCGGGCTCTCAGCTCCTTAGAGGACTACATGGAGCTGATGAACACCAGTCTGCCAGGTGAAGACCTTCGCATCTTTACATCAGCTTCACAACTCCGAGCAATGAAGTAACAAACAAACCATTAATTATCTAAATGCACCATGTCATGCAAATTTGTGTAGGTATCAAGGCCAAAGTGGGAAACAGTCCATTTATCAAATGTGCGACCGAGTTCCCACTCATCCTGTGGCACCCATACGCCCGTCACCAATACTTTTGTGTCATGACGGAGAAGGAGCAAAAGAAGTGGCACGCTGTGCTGCAAGACTGTGTCAGACATTGCAACAATGGTATGTACAGTCATACTATATTTCCACAGCAGCTTTACGGTGGTTACCCTTTGCCTGTCATTGTGATGGTTGTTTGATAATACAGTTTTTCAGCTGCTGCTTTCAGTTGATTATTAGAACAACACAGTGTTGTTCAATCTGAAACTGTGTGGTGTGGGATGTAACAATGATTGTTACAACATACACATGCATAGATTTATGAAAAACCAATACAAATGCACGATGATTTACATAAAACAAATAGTGACATATGGCATAAGGAATTAGTGGGTTCACCAGTACTTTTCAATGTGATTTGGGTGGCAGTTGTGCTGCCCCTGCGACCTGTTAATGGATAAGTGGATGAAAATGGCAGATGGGTAGATGGATGGATTGGACAAAGAAACTGATTGAGTTATCTCAAATTGATTTACACTGTAAATCTGTACACATTTTACACTGTAGTTAATCAGTCCAGACCAGTGTGACCTCCAAGAAGAGGAGCTGACAAGTGATTATACTATACATATATATTATTTATCAAATATTTCTATTTTAAGGGAATTGTTTTGGTAAAATAAAGATCCTTTCAAATCAAAGTGCTGGACTAGCTGGACTTTTCAAATCGTCCACTGCTGAACTCATTTGACTAATAACAATATCTAAAGTGCAGCATTGAATGGAACTGGTATACTTTTCTGCACAAACAGAAGAAGAAGAACTCTCTCTCCAGTGCTACACTTGTTCCAACATGCTGTAATAGTTATATGGTTTGTTACAGCTGTTATAGGGTTGGAAGAAGTTGTTACTAGTTATTACTGTTAAATCTCTTAATGAAGTCCCTGACAGTCAAGGACCAATTAGCTTTTCTTTTGGAAAGTACTTGTTCCCTTTTGACCTTGTTAAAGGCTCATCATGGAAACCCGTCTTTGTTGCTCCTATTGAGATGATACAATGTCCTCTTCCAAAACAATGGCTAGGACTTCAAATGCCAAAGTCAAATGGGGGGAGACTGAACCCATGACATTGTACTTGAACTCTGGTTTAGGATAAAGTGACAGAAACATGCATATAATGGAAACTCAATTTGTGTGTTTTTTTATTATTATTATTGCTTAGGTTTACTCTTCACTAGCATGGCTTTGATTTGTTTTTTTTTGTTTACAAATTGGTTCGTTTGTAAACAGAAGAGGTATTTCAACGTTACTGATATAGAGATAGGTCTGATTAATACAATTACATTGCCAAACACCTGTGCCTGCAGTAGCTGAGTGTCTAACCCTGACCCCACACACGTTCCTCTGTTGTTTCCCTTAATCTCACATTGCATTTACACTTACACAACAAAATGTTGTCGAAGAATTTGCAAATACATAAAGAATAAGATTGTTTGCTCTTAAACAAAGTAATATGGTAGTCTAACTTGGTATATTCAATATTGAATGTTGACCAGGGCCTTCACTTTAGCCAAGTGGAAATGTCTCTGTCTTTGGTGCAAACTCCAGGGCAAGTTTGAATCCCAGTTAGGGCAGTTGACTATCAGTAGGCTCACCCCGTGTATGAAGGTACAATATGGTGCAATGGGATTTGGATGGCAGTTGCGAAGATTGCAGCACCCAAGTGTGAGTAACAGATAAGCGTTTGAAAATGGATGGATGGATGCTGATCAGTTCATCATTAACATGGAGAAATATATTGCTATTGTGTAAGAAATAATAAAAAACATTGAGACTCTTTGACCGAAAGAGAAATGCAAAGCAAATTCTTAAAAACTTTAAGTATCTACACACCCTGGATTTAAGTTCAGCCTAAGGTTGCCAACATGCCTGCTTACAGCTTTAAGCATTATGGGAAAAAAACTAACAACTTGTTATTGAACATAGAGATTTTCAACAATGACAACACACAGAAGCATCAGCTATTATTAAACCCACACCTTGACTGACCTTAAATTAAATGCATTAGTGTGTGTGTGTGTGTGTGTGTGTGTGTGTTTTCGCACAGAATGCTGTTTGGCTCATGCTGCCCTTAATTAACGTGCAGATGACTGTGTCTTTAAACTGTACTTTACACCTAGGTGAGGATGATAACGCATCATCATCGACATATTGTTGTCACCAAAACGTGACACATGAAAAATTCATGCCAGGGATTCATATAAAACAACGCATTCATGATTCAAGCACGAAGCAAAAAGCAGCTCAACCAGATTCTGTCCTCGTTTCACACAGAACCAGATCCTGCCATAGTCCTGCAGACATTCAGAGCTGAATGTTTATTCACAAACAAATTGAAACCTCCAAAGACTGTCTGTGGATTTATGGTGCACATACGTCAGAAGACTTTGAAAAGATCTGGAGGAGGCTGTTAGCCACGGCCCCCGTTTTCTGTGGATCCCAATCGTTAATTATTGAAAAGACTCCAACTGTGTCACAAAGACTCTGGAACTCTGGGAAAAGACCTTAACAATCCCCAACACTGCCTCAGTAATGACCAAGCGCCAGCATTTTTACACCTTAAAACGATGTTGACTTCCACAACACACAAGTCAAGACTGTCGTTAACCCGGGCCCCGACCGATCCGGTATGGAAATCATTTTGTTGACTCGCATTTTTGATTTAGCCAAAGTTTTATGCAAGATGCCCTTCCTGAAGCAACTCTCAAAATACACTGGCTTGTGCTCCCTAGTTGCTGGTCTGTAATAAACAGGTCAGGTTAATCAAAAACACTTTAGAGCAGCTCAGAAACAACAATCCATTTAATTTTAACTTCATACAGGAAAAAAATACGTAGGACTAATCAACTACTGACTTTTCTTCTTTTCCCTTTCGGCTTGTTCCTTTTCTCAGGGGTTGCCACGGGGGGTCAACAATTTCCATCTCACCCTATCCTCTGTATCCTCAACTCCAGCCACCTCCATGTCCTCTCCCACTGCATCCATATATGTTGTCTTTGGTCTTCCTCTTTGTTTCTTACCTGTCACTGTCCTTCCTCTGAACATATCCAAACCATCTTAATCTTGCCTCTTGCTTTTTATCCAAACATTCCAGTCTGTGTTGTCTCACGATTACCTTGTTCTTGATCATGTCCATCCTTGTCAACCCTTAAGATCTTTGTCCCCCCTCAGCATTTTTGTCTCGCATCTTTGATTTGGCCAAAGTTTTACGCTGGAGGCCCTTCCTGACACAACCCTCACCATTTATGCGAGCCTGGGACTAACAAAAATACTGGCCTAGTGGCTGGTTTAATTACTAGGTTTGGGGGAAAAACTTCATTAATAAAACAAGACCAAAGGTAGATATATATATTTTTTATCTAAACAAAGAAAAGTTGACACATTAAAAAAATAATTTCTATCCAAAAGCTGGTGATAGAAAGTACAGCATGGACATTATGGACATTTTGTTAAACAATAAACACAATTCAGTTAAATCAGACAGAAATAAGGGATAAAACATTCTGCAATAATACCCTAAAACTTGACAGCTTAAAGAGTAGATAATACAACTAAATGAAATAAATTAATGATATGACTGAAGAGGCCAGTGAGCTAAAAGCAGGAAAAACTCCAGCTTTGGACTGTTTTGATTCGTAACTTTGAGGTGTCATAGAGCAGTTGGCTGTAACACCAGGAGAGAACAATTTCCTTTTTGCCAAACTCCTGTGTTAAGATTAAGACTTACACTTCTTTACCAACTCACTCTGACTTGCCTGGACATGCCAAGTAACACTCACGTAGCTGCTGTGCATTCCAGCTGCCTGGCTACACTGCAGGGGTGTGTCGTAACACACATACACAATGAAGGCCGTGTTGCTGCAGTGGTGCCTGGTCGACTGCAAAGGTTTGCAGGCCAGCATGGACGCGCCCAGTCTCACCTCCATCTGGTTGGTGCTTTAAAGAAAAAGCAGAACTGGCTGAAAATCTCTTTTTTTCTGGGGGTGATAAATGATTTATAGCCTGATCCCTTACTTCTGTTGACACTTCTAACTAACTAGATTTTAGGAACACCCAGTAAGAACGTAAAAGCTGGAGCTGTTAAAGGGAAGTTCAATTAAGAGCACAGTATTCATCCAGAGTGGCGAGAATATTTTGTATTTGTACTGTCGGACAACTGATGTTCGAACCATTGGAAAAATAAGTGAAAAGCAATGCAGTCAACTGAACATGGGAAAATTTGTGATTTTGACATCATACATTGGTTCAAGACAGTATTCCGGTCCAAAGATTTCAGTGTTGGGAAGCAATGTCCATGCTGCTGGTGATGCTGCTCTGTCTGATTGGCTTTTGACCTCATGCAAAGCAGTTGTCATATTTAAAATCAGTCAGTGACAATTTGAATTATGTGATTCTTCCGCTGTTTAACCTTTTTACATATCTGACCAATCAAACTTCAGGACTTGCTTTGCATCTCTATCATTTTACAGTCATGCAATAAAAATATATCTGGTATTGGACTCTTGAAGAGCCATCAGACAAATATGGACATTTGAGGATGTCTGTGTGGTTCAGTATAGTCCTATGTCAAAATTAATCTAACAGAATATGATAGTGTATTATGAAATACAACAAAATATGGGGGGAACATACCCCTGAAAAGCCCAAACCATTAAATAATTGATAGAAAATTACAATTCTTTGAAACTGGATCCTTTATTAGTCCTTCCGAACAACCAACTTTTTTTTTCAAATATCAATTTCAGGTTAGGGTTAGTTTCAATTTGTATCATATTTGATAAACCAAGAATGCTCAAAGAAGCTTTTTTCTTGGGGAAACAAAAACATAATAAAACCCAAACAAATCCAACAAATTGGTAATTCCAAGCATAGAAAGTGCTACTAAAATGTATCCTACAATGCAGCAATGAGAAAATCCACTAATGGAACTGGCAGAGTGGAAGTCTGGAAGACATAACATTTCAGTTATGTTTACTCATTCTGCTGTTCAGACAAAGATGCACTATGCATTTCTCACAGAACACATGGGCAAAGTGCAGTGCTTGCATCTCTGTCGGGTTTCCCATCTTGGGAAATGATGAAGGCCATCCTTTCTTACATCAGGGGGCACCTCTGTGAATGTCTTCTTTCGGGGAGGGGTTGGCAGTCCTTCTGGTGAGGATGGATCTGCCACTCTTTTTGACCTTTCCTGCGCTTGTGAGGGCGGTGCCAACAGAAGCCTGAAACCTTCGCAGGGGCAGGGGTTTCTGCCTGGGCTCCAGTTTCTCCAGGTCTCTTCTATAGCGGATCCATGCATTGATTAGTGCCACTCTAACGGTGTGCCACCAAATGTACATGGGTGGTCTGGGAAGCATTATGTAGGTTTTTGCTCTCCAATCCCAATGTTTCACATTGCCCAATGGTTCAATACCAGCAAAAGAAGAGAGCAGGTTCACAGCTTTGTTGTCATACCATCCCAAGATGATGTTGTCTTCCTGATTTACTCTGAAATCCAGAGACCCCTCTTCCCTTTGTCTTTAGGTCTTTGTCATCCATCATTTGGCAGTTCTTAATCCTGTTCATTGGGACTGTGTCTATGTAGCAGATTCCTCTTTGTTTCAAGTGCTCCACCAATGGAACTGATGTCAAGAAGTTGTCAGCAAAAACTTGGTGATTTTTTCCTGCTGGAAGGTTTGATGTCAGTTTCAGGACAACATCACCTGTAGCACCAACATCTGATTTCTCTTTGTCTGTATTTTCTCCCCCTTGGCACACATCAAAGTCATAGAGATAGCCACTTTGACTGGCACGTCCCCACAACTTGAACCCCTTGTGAGGTTTTCCTGGCATGTAGCGCCGTAGATGTGATTTTCCTTTGAAAGGTACCATAATTTTGTAAACAGGGTGACATTCTTCAGGAGGTATGCAAAGAAAGCGTTGCCGTAGTTTCTCTAACCATGGCCTGCATCCTCAGACACATAAAGGTTGTCCTGAAAATTAATCAGTAGAGTTTTATGACCTTATGTACCTGCTGCATCAAATTTGTAACGTCATTTACAACACAGTTTTACTAAAACATAAATGATGAAATTTTCAGTAATTTCAAATTGCATCAACCCAGTTACTGTTCCTATTGATGTTTCACCAAAAAAAACATTTTTTTGCTTACCTCAAACATTTCAAAATTGTCAAGTTCTTCAAAATCCACACTTTTCACATTCCTCAGTCATGGCGATCTTGTAGCATCACTGGAACCCTACCTAATGAGTTAATTACTGCTCCTTCGTGGATTATCCATGTATTGCGTGTACCTAATTGTTTACATCAGGATTTTCAGAGAAAGAATTGTCCCACTCATGTGGAGGGTTCAAAAGCTCATGTATCATAAATGATACGTTTGGCGATATATTCCAATCTTTATTGATCATCTCCCTGCATGTCTGCATGTTATGTCAGTATTTTGTATATCCTTGATGGCTGTATTTTAAAGAACCATTAATGCAGTTAATATTCAGTTCAACAAACATCAAATGACAATGTTTACAACCTTGAACAAGTGAGATGTGCTGTGTTGGTCTGACTGGACAACAACAACACTTTGTCACTTTGAGGAGCATGACGTTCCATTAAAGTAAAAGAAGATAGAGCTGTTCAATTGGTGAACATACAAAAATTTTATTAATATGTTGTATTTCTATTTTGTAATGGTTTGTTAAGGTTGGATCGAGGCATCTGGTGAGGGATCATGAAACTCTCTTTGACCCTTGGCATTGAAAGTTCCAACACAATATTTAATTTAATATCAATTTCTGAATCTCATACATGTGGACGGAAACATGTGGATGAAAGCTGCAGCAGAAGTGGCAGCACCATTAGTCCTTTAGTCGCCTGAAACTTCAGTGTCCTTGCATTGCATTTGATATGCAAATAGTTTTATAGCATTTGGCATGCACACACATATGTACAGGGGTTGGCGGATTTGAAGGCCTGGGAAAGTCATTCCCCTCAGCTGTGCAGAGAGGGAGAGAGAGAGGGAAATGCCTTGGATAAAAAGGCTGTGGTAAACGATGCCACATGTGCTATTTATAAAAATGCACACTATCACATGTAGACACACATGCACAATCTCTGTCACACACACACACACACACAGTGGTGCAACTGTAATCGAGGTCTGGATCTGTTTCGATTCAGGCACATGGAAAGTGTTTGTGGCTGCGACAATTGATCAGAGAATATTTGCCTTTTTCCTGTTAGATGCAAAAGGAAATGTCTCCTCAACAGTGAGAAACGACCTTTAAATGCAGTTATATTCTACTGTCATTCCACACAGAAAGAAAGGTTTCATTGGACCATAGTCTGAGATTTTCCAATTCTTGCTTCAGCTCACAGATGAACTCTCATTCAAAGCAAATACAAACTTTTGCTGTCTACTTCTCTCTTGTTGGAATGTTAGTAATTTCTGTACTGTTAAAATCTAAAATGCATTTTTACGTGATCTTGTTGCAGTCACAGTGTCAAAACAGGTTTTACGTGATCCACATGATCCACCTTCAGTTTATTCCTAATTCTAGACTCAACTTGGTATTTTTTAGAGATATATTTTTAGTAGGCAGCAATCTGTACGTAAGTTGAGATATACCTATCTTTGTCATTTTCAATCTATATATTTAGATTCATTTTACCTAGAATTTCTTAAACAACTTTGCAATGTTAATGTCAAAGCATTAGATTAAACCTCACCAGCTCAATATGAGTTTTTTTTCAGTCATTCTTTCTCCTTCTGTGGGGAAAGTTAAACATCAGAACCTCTCAGAGAATCAATCAGGTAGAACTGATAACAAAACTATAAAAGTTGGACTTTGTCCCATCACCACGTTTCCCACTTTTACTTAGATTATCAGTGGCGACAGCTTCCTGTCCGGCTCTCTGTGACTCCACGGTTACTTCCTGTCTTTGTCAGCCTGGTCTGAGTCATAAATTTGCATTCACAGACAAAACAACTTGATCTGACATCCAAAACACGTAAAGTGTCTGGGACCCTATGGACCCTCTCTTTCTTAATTACAAGCTTAATATGTAAGAATGTCTCGGAAGGACTACCAGCAAAGACTTCAGTTGGGGTTAATTTGGTACTGCAGACACATTTACTGAAATGAATTAGAATGTGTGGACATAAGGGTGGCTGAGGATGCATATACATAGATAGGAAGTTAGAAGAGACACTCCATATATTGTTTTGTTAAAAAAAAGTAATCAAATCATATTGTGAATCACACCGTACTGTACAGTGAGTTTAGTGTATTGTTACATCACAACGGCTTGCCTGTTTTATGCCCCTTTAGTAAAGGACTATTCTGCAGCCCTCTCCCTTATGCCCATCACCGGTACCTTAGATACTGTAATTCCTAAGAAAAATTTGATATTTACTGAACAGAAGAAATACAACTGCCAAAAAATCCAAAATATTAAACCGAGAGCTACTTCAAGTATCCTCAGTGATACAAAGAGCAACTGATTTGATATAGACTTACTGAAAAATGTAATAGTAAAAAGTTTTGGGGTATACAGTTGCAGGCATTCTTCCCACCATCATAAATGCACATATTAGAATTATTGTAATTGTTACTAAATAAAAAATTACAGAAACACTCATTTCTGACCCTTCTGTCAGCAACTTTTAGAATGCCTCCCACGGACACCTTAGACAGACCATGGGGTCTACCAGGCTTACAAGCCACTGATGAATCATAACACACCAGTGTTTTAAAAAGGAACCTATGTTGTCCCATTGAACACCGGCCCTCGTAAGATGTCTTCCTCTTACTGAGGATGACACAGTGGAGTGTGATCTTGACTAAGAATCCACGACTGTGACACAGGACTGCAAGACAGACACACACACACACACACACACACACACACACACACACACACACACACACACAGGTTGTCGCATGTAAAAATAAGTGTCCTAAGAGGATCTGTAAACTTTAAACAGGAGCCTTCTTTCCACTGGTATCCACCCGGCTGCTGACTGGTGACCTTTTTGCTGTGGAAGAATCTATTGTATCTGTTCTGCAGTATGGTTATGGAGCCCTGTATGTTGTTACAAAGCAACTGCAAACTATTCTATGGGATCAGTCAAATGGTCACGGTAAAGGAGTTTTGGTAGGCAACCCGACTTAAAGATTTTTAAAACACCTTTCACCTCTCATCGAAGAGGCTTCTACAGTTCGTGCACTGCAAAAACTTCAGAGGTGAATCATTTTCTAGAAAGTCTTAGTGTGCAGTTACCTAACAAAACTCTTCTGCTTTTTTAAATGTGACTGATCCAATGACTTCTACTGACTGATCTCTTTCCTACCTCCTACAGGTCTGCCAGATGAATGCACTGTCCAGATACCAGCTTTTACTGACGCCATCCGACGACACAGGCAGACAAAAGGATACTACGGCACCTGGGAGATGATGTGTGGAACACCGCCACAGGTCAGGAGCTGTCTGATCTAAATGTTCAAATTTGACAAGGCCTTTCTGGAAATCTGGACCTGGTCCAACTCCTTACGTCTGTTCAGGTTCAGGGAAAGTCCCTAAACACAGGCAACACACACACACACTTACACTTACACACCTACGTCATGAATACACACCCACTCCTTACACCTGTGAATAAGAAGGCACCTACACAGGTCTTTTATGGCGACCCCTCCCTCTCACAGTATAGGGTGAGGGCTTCACCTCTGAATGGGCTCCTCAGACTCCCTAGTCGACCAGTGTTTGTTAACAAAGTATTTATTTACCACATCTGACTCCCCTGTCCCTGAGTCTGTGAAAATGAAAACAATGACATTAATGTCATTAATGAGAGGTCAGTGCTGTAGACCGCATACGTTGGAGTGTGTACTGTAATTTGTTATGTAGTTTAATGTTTTAGTGTTGTGGAAGGTATTTTAGTGAAGTAAAGTGTTGTAGTGTGTTGTCTAGCGCAGTTGTAGTGTGTTCTATAGCGCAGTATTGCCTGCTAATTAGGTTGTGTATCATATGAATGAGTCCTCTGTGTCCATCCAACCACACAGGAAAGGGTGGTGCAGATTTTCTTCCAGGTCTGTTTTCGTTTTTATTTACATTTAGGATATAAGTGTGTTTTTTCCATTAACTGCCCTTGTGTTTGTAAATGGAGTTTCTGTTACCGCAGTAACTGGTCAAGGTGTCAACTACAAGGACCATCATAAAGAAAAATTACCCCCTGATGATTGTAAGAAATGTAACACTGAAAAAAAACTGAATGCTGTTTGTTTTGAAAACAGATCCTGGCTAATCTGGTGATGGAGACGCTTCAACCTGAGCTGAGAAATGTGATTGGTCCACGGCTGAAGGGGAAAATGCAGCAGAGGCAGAGGAGCTGGATGCTGGTGGGCGTTGGATTGATCAGAATGTCAGGAGTTAGAAGCAAACGGGCAAAACAGTGATCCTGATTGTCTGGAACCATTTTCCCCCACAGATATCAGATGCTGTGTACAAACAGGTGTTGACCCAAACCAGCACCCAGTATGGTGCCATGGTGGACAGCTGTGAGGCCCAGAGAGTTCAGCTGGACGCCAGGCTTAGAACTGACATGGATCAAATCATCACATCTAAAGAGCATGTTTGCAGCAAGATCAGAGGTAACAGAACTAAATGTCTGGAGTGTTGGGCCACAGGGTCTAAACTCTAGGGTCACTTTATGTTGGTCTAAGGTGTGGCCCAAATTTGACTTGGTTTGGCCAATTAAAGATGAACCTCACATTGGTTAGTACTAGGATTTTTCAAATGTAATATTGTGGGCCATGCAAATAACAAAAATATAAACACACAGGCATTAACACAACTCAAAATCAATTAGGCAAAAATAAAAGTGTGTTTCTGGTAACGTGAAATCAAACTTAAAAACACAGGAGCTACAACTCCTCTTTTGCTGAACAAGCTGCACTCATGTTGATGCAGAGTAAGCTGCAAGGTGAACTCTTTATCTCACTCCAACGTCCCCAAACTACACAATCTTAAGTTCATAAAAACCATCAAGTTACTTGTAGCTTACAAAAATGCATCATTGTATTCATTGTTACCCTATTGGGGGTTGAATATGATTCTGATTACAAGCACTGACACGGTTTTACAGGGGCAGGTGCTAGAATAATCCAGTTGCTAATTGATGACAACAGCTTGGTGACATGGTTGCCTCCATGGTTTTACTTAGAGTAATAGATACATAAATGTTCTCCTAAAAGTAGGTAGATTCTCAGGAAAACACCATTATTATTTGACCTAAAAATGACCTAAAAATGATCAAAATAAAGAGAAAATACCTTTAATATAAAAAGGTATTTTTATTCAGACCTCAAAGTTGTCTCACCTGTCTCACGACGGTCTAAATCCAGCTCACGTTCCCTATTGGTGAGTGAACAATCCAACACTCAGTGAATTCCGCTTCACAATGAAAGGTCACTTTACACAGACAGTCTTGAAAAGTAAACTATCATCATCATATCATCATCTATTTATTCTCATCTGGGTAAACCTGTTAACATCCTGCACATGGTTTTCTTTTTTTTCTTTCGTACATTCCTTGAAGTCTTTTGGCGCCCTCCAGAGGTACATGACATAGTGTGCCGATAGTACTGAATGTCAATAGCTCCGTGTACATTTGAAAAGGTAAAAAAAAAAAGTTTTGAAGTTAGTTTTGAAAATATCAATAAAACACTAACTAGTTTCATATAATGATCTTTAGTGAATCAAAATATCAACATTGCAGTTTCACACATGATATTTTAGTCAACAGTAAAAGCCTAAGAGTTTATCTTGTGACCGTGCCTAAATATTGTGCAAACATGATGTGGTTTTTCTGGAACCATGCAAGAGGATCCTTCATAGCCTGGGTACAGTCTGTATTGTTTACCTCAGCGACATGTAACTTTGGTGTCCTTAGCTTGAAGATTGTTGGCACAGCAAAGCAACTTGTCTGCTCGCTGATCGACGCCACAGTGCTCAAGTTTCTGACATTTGTCGGAACCAACATATTGTTGAACCACAATCTTCCAGTCTGCTGAAGTGGCAGGACTACATTCCATTTGCTTTGCTATAAGAGAAAATGTCAACTATACATGTGGAAAAACTCGTTGTTATTTACAACATAAATAATGTGAAATAATCAAAGAATGTAGGGCATTGATATTGTTGATACTGCAATGATTGCTAAATATTTATCTGGTAATATCAGGTTTGCCCTTATTTGTAAACTACTATTTTTTCCCACAGCCACTTGCTGTTGATTCAAGAATTTATTTGTGGCAAACACTAATCAGCTACAGTCAAAATATTGAGGAAGTCTAACACTGGGGGCTTCTATCTGAACTGGCATTTCTGTCAGAGTAGTGGCATAGTAAGCAAAGAATTGGACTGTTAAAGCCTGGTAAAAATTTTCTACATGGGTGATGTTATTTCAGTCATGTTTCTTGGTTGCAGCAATGGTGTATCCCAAGGTGGAACCTCTGCTTCAGAGCAGCATCCAGCCCTACATCAGCTCCATTCTAGATGCGCTGATGGAGCCCACAAGCAGAGGCTTCTCTGAGGTCAGAGAAGTGTTCTTCAGAGAACTCGTGGAACTGAGCAAGAACTCACTTAATGGCGGAGGAAAGGAAAAACTGGGAGAGGTGGGTCAGTCTAATCCTCTATATCATTTCATGATAATAACAGTAACTCGTCCAGGGTTTGTAAGTTCTCCTATATTGTCATTAGCAAATGGACAGACTGTCCATGCTGGCCTTCCACCCTGTAAAGATGCAAAGCTGCTATGAGAAAATGGAGGAACTGAACCTGGAGGGACTGCAGCAGAGGTTCGACGTGGGCAGTCCTTACGTGTTTGTCAGTAGAGCCCAGATCCTGATGAGAGAGGTGAGGCAGTTCAGACTCTGAAGAGTGACGATAAAGAGATCAAAATTGTCCCCAAGACACCAGTCTAAGGACAAGTCTCTGCTGCCATCTCCTGGACAAATAGACAACTACAAACGAGAGCTATCACTAGAGTTGTATATACAGTAATGTGAAATATATATATATAAAACCCTTGTTTTCTTCAATTGTATGTTAATTTCGTTGCCTGGTACCACTACTGTATATAGCTGATGACATGATATGACATCCACTTGGACATGTTTGAACTAGACATGTTGTCTACCAAGGTCTCTGTTCTCTGGCACCTAGTAATGTCACAAATATTTGAATTTTATGTATATTTTTTACATAAAAATGACATGTTGTTCAATATGAGATATAATATATTTTATGAAGTGTCTCTGTTCCTCATGTTTTGTTCATGATTACTACAGCAAATGGATAACGCAGTGTACACGTTTGAGCAGCTGTTAAACCAATCACTGACTGATGATGACCTGTGCAAGACCATCCAACGGTGTCAGGACAGGGTTCTGAAGGTAAGGAAGAACCACCAACAAAACTACCAGGAGACTTTGACCTGAACCATCACCGGGTAAGGGTGACACCAAAAAGGAGGACATTGTGTGGCATATTAAGACATTTTTTAGTGAACATTGACTCTGGCACATTTACAAAGCAATTTTATTTGGTTCCAAAATTTTAATACTTTGAATAGAGGTTTCCAGCATTTCTTGAAGGGATAATTTTCCAGGTCGCGTCAGCTAAAATCCCAACAGAATTGTTTGAACACAATAGCTGAGTGGAAATTGTATCGTCTAGTTTAAAAGACAACAGGATGGTGGTAAGAGAGTAGTCAATCTCAAATGACTTCTGATGCTACTCAGTGAGACTGGTCCAGGTTTGTCCCTGACAGGAATTTGTGTTGTTTTCTTTTTAGAAATATGACTACGACAGCAGCACAGTGCGTAAGAAGTTCTTCAGAGAAGCTCTGCTGCAAATCATCATCCCGTACATGTTGCAGCAGCTCTCCGAATCCTGTTCACCAGTGAGTCCTTCTTGTATACTCCCATTTACATTTCCATCCACTACAATTCAAACTTTAAACCTCAGTAGACTTTGATTTGCAAAGAGAGTGTAAATAGGCAATAGTAAAAAAAAATAAAAAAAAAACACTGAGGTGAATTAACTCCACTCTCCACCCTCTGAGCACCAGGAGCTGCCTCGCTTCAGAGAGTTGATCTTTGAGGACTTCTCACGATTCCTGCTGGTGGAGAACATGTATGAAGAGGTTGTGCTGCAGTCCGTCACCAAAGACATCATGATGGGTGAGAATTGAAACTGCTTTATTCTTTTTCTAGTTTCGGCTTAATCCTTCTTTCAGGGGTTGCCACGGCGAGTCAACAATTTCCATCTCACCCTGTCCTCTGTATCCTCAACTCTAACTCCAACCCCCTCAATGTCCTCCCTCACTGCATCCATAAATCTCCTCTTTGGTCTTCTTTTTCGTCTTTTACCTGGTACCTCCACCCCCTAGCGTTCTTCTCCCAATATAATCACTGTCCCTCCTCTGAACATGACCAAACCATCTTAATCTGGTTTCTCTATCTTTTTATCCAAACCTTCCTGTCTGTGTTGTCCCCCTGATTACCGATACCTCGTTCCTAATCCTGTCCATCCTAGTCACCCATAAAGAGAACTTCAGCATCTTTAACTCTTCCAGCTCCAGCTCTGCCTTCTGTCTTCTACCTATTCCTAGTGTCTCTAGTCCATACATCATGGCTGGTCTCACAACTGTCCTGTAAACCTTTCCCTTTACCTTAGCTGACTATCACAAATCTAAACTCCTCCACTTTCTCCACCTCTGCACCTTGTAACCGCACCATTCCACTGTGCCCCTTTTCATTCACACACATGTACTCTGTCTTGCTACGACTACCTTCATTCCACTTCTCTCCAGTGCAAACCTCTACCTCTCTGGGTTCTCTTCTAGTTGTTGCCTGCTCTCACTGCAGATCACAATATCATCTGCAAACATCATCGTTCATGGCGACTCCTGTCTGACCTCATCTGTCAATCTGTCCACCACCAGAGCAAAATGAAAGGGGCTCAGGGCTGATCCTTGAAGAAGTCCCACCTCAAAGTCTTCTGTCCTTCCAACAGCACACCTCACCACCGTTGTACTGTTCTCATACATATCCTGCACCAGTCTGACATACTTCTCTGCCACTCCTGACTTCCTCATACAAAACCACAGTTCCCCCCTTGGAACTCTGTCATAGGCCTTTTCTAAATCTACAAAAACACAATGCAGCTCCTTCTGACCCTCTTTATACTTCTCAATCAACATCCTCAAGCAAATATTGCATCTGTGGTGCTCTTTCCCAGCATTAAACCATACTGTTGTTCGCAAATCTCTACCTCTTTCCTCAACCTAGCCTCAACTACTCTTTCCCAAATCTTTATGTTATGGCTCATCAACTTTATCCCTCTGTAACTGCAACAACTCTGCACATCACCCTTCTTGTAAATTGGCACAAGAACACTTTTCCTCCACTCATCAGACATCTTGTCTGTCTCTAGAATTGTATTCTAGAGAGTCAGAAAATTTACCTCTTCGTCCCCTAAGCACTTTCATACCTCCACTGATATGTTGTGCCTTTCCAATGTGCCTTTCCATTCTTCATCCTCTTCAGAGCTTTTCTAGCTTAATTCAAAGGGCAAAACTGCCAAAAGATAGGTGTGTCAAGCTTGTGGCATCATATTCAAAAAGACTTGATGCTGTAATTGCTGCCAAAGGTTCATTAACAAGTATTGTGCTAAGGCTGTGAATACTTATGTACATGTGGTTTCTTAGTTTTTTATTTTTAATACGTTTGCAAATAATTCTAAAGTTTTTTAACATTGTCATTATGAGGTGTTGTCTCTAGAATTTTGAGGAAAAAATTAATTGAATAAAATTTGGAATAAGGCTCTAACATAACAAAATGAGGAAAAAGTGAAGCGCTATGAATACTTTCTGGATGCAATGTATAATCTACCTGAGTGGACCTGCCTTCACTTTTGTATGTCACCCGGTGTTCCTCTCTCTTTTGGAAATTGGTGTTTACCACGGCCATTTCCATTTTATTTGCAAAATCTACCACTGCTTGTCCTTCCAAATTTCTATCCCTAACTCCAAACCGGCCCATCACTTCCTCATCCCCTCTGTTCCCTTCTCCTACATGACCATTGAAATCTGCTCCAATCGCCACTCTCTCTCCCCTGGGGATGCTCTCTACTACCAAATCCAGCTCATTCCAAAACTTTTCCTTTTCTGCTAACTCACAGCCTACCTGTGGAGCATAACCACTGACAACATTCAACATCACTTGTTTCACATCCACCAAATTTCTAGCATACTTTTCCCCCGATGATCACCCCTACTCCATTTCATTTCCCATCTAATCCATGGCAGAATAACTTAAAACCTCCTCCGATATTTCTATCCCACAACACATCCACTCTTCTTCTCTCCATCATACCAGTTAGCTCTCTACCTTTCCCTGTCATTGTACCTACATTCAGGGTTCCCACCTTCAGACCAACACTTCTCCTCTTCCTCTATTCCCTCTTTGCCTTAATCAATCACCCTCCTCTTCTTCCTTGTCTTCGACCAACAGTAGTCCAATTTCCAGCAGTACCCTCTAGGTTAACAGTACCCTGTAGATTAAAAGTCTTTGTTAACCCGGGCCTGACCGATCTGGTCTGGAAATCTTTTTGTTGTCTTGCATCTTTGATTTGGCCAAGGTTTTAAGCCGGATGCCCTTCCAGATGCAACCATCACCATTTATGTGCTCCCTAGTGGCTGGGTTGGAAACTGCTTTATATGCATTATTATTATATTTATATATAGGTGTATGTGTATGTATGTATATATATATGAATACATCCAAACTTACCACACACAACACAAACTACTTGAAATGAACATAGTAACCAGCTTGTATTTTTCATTGTGTGTTTAGCTGTGAAGGAGGCAGCTGTCCAGAGGAGACACAACCTGTACCGCGACAGTATTGTCCTGACAAACAGCGACCCTAACCTCCATATGCTCGGAGAATCACCCCAGGTGGACTGGGCTGCTAAGTTTGGCAACAGTGAACCTGATAGCACTGTAGATCTAAGGGGCTCATCTGAAGGAGGAGGTTCTGGGAGTCGGCGTAAACAGGTCGTGTCCATGATCCAGCTGGATGGCCTTCCTGTGGCCTACGAGTCCTGCCTGGAGGTCCCAGGTGTGGAGGTTATCCCAGAGGAGGAAAGCAGAGCATCAGAAATAAAACCTGGGCATCACAATGAGGACGAGGACAAATATGATGAACCCTTGTCTCCTGACAGTGTTGATGAAATCAGAGACTTGATTAATCCAGTTGTGGAAGTGGCACTGCCAGTGTCTGAGGAGGAGATGAACCGCAAGACCAACATAACCCAACCCACCAAGGGCACACTCATCACAGAGGATGGTGTGCAGGAGGATGTGACACACGTGACTACAGTCGTGGATGGTGCCCCTAAGAAGTCTTTCCGAGAAAAGACATCTGCGCAGACCATCATTCAGCAGCTGCTACCACATAGAGAGCAGGAAGGGACCGTGGAAAACAAAGGAGAAGAAGAGACTGATGACAATACACAAACCAAGGTGAAGGAAGATGAATGTGCAGCAAAGGTTGAAATCCCTCCTGCGGAATCGGGTTCTGAATCACCACAACCTCCAACAGATTCCAGCTCGAGAGATGACAGTGGCTTCCAGTCGCCAACCAACTTGGAGTCGGATAATGTACCCCAACCAATAGAAAATCACCTGATTGGAGAAGACAAAGGCATTGATCCTGCAGAAGTAGAGGTTATTTTAGCGTAGCTTGGAGCTGTTCCCTGAAGACTGAGAAAGAGACCAGGAGTGACCCTTGGTGTAATTTAAAGCTTTTATTTTTCTGGGCTGATGCTTTTGTTGATGTTGCTGCGCACATGTGCTCTGGATATTTCTTTTCTGACTGTTCATCTCTTTAAAATTTCAGCAACACAGGCTTCTGTACCTTCCCAGCAGTAAAATCAGACACTGAACCCTACTGTACAAAAAAAGGCAAAAACAATCAAATTTTTAGAGAAACAAACTCATAGAGAAAAGCACTTACAACTGTAATTCCAGTGCCATTATAACCAACTCCAACATTTTCTTAAATGTATTGCTTACATCTGTATACACTATTAAATATACATATGCTTTTAATATAATTTACATAAACTGTGCTGCAGTGAAAAGGTCCCCAACAAATGAAACACAAACCAACAACAGGCGTGAAAATGATTTTTCTTTTTTATGCCACATGTTTGCAGAATTTGTTGTGACACTTGTCCACAGTAGGAAGAAAAACAGATCACTTCTTATACCTGGATCTTGTGTGTAGAGTTTGCGAGATACCACCGTGTCCAGTTTCCTTATTTACAGCTTCTCCAAACAGTCCATAACATGGAGGGTTTCTTAGTCCTTATTAAAGATGCTGAAACGACAACAAGTGTTTGTGGCTATAGATCTGTCCTGTGTTTGACAAGGTGTGTGCACACGTAAAGCTGCAGCTCACACCACACAATCCTCAAAACAGTCCTTAACTTTTAGTTGAGCATTTGATATTCTAAGACCAAGTGGAGTGCAGTTCCGAAATAGTCCTCCGAGTTTTATAATTTTTTAGCTTACTGTGCAAAATGATAGGGCAATGAGATTGGCATGAGAAACCTTTTAAAAGGTAAAAAATTGTAAATATGTGTATTTGGAATCTATATTATTTAACCTCAGTACACTAAACATTAGTTCAGGTTAATCTCCTATAAAGAACACTCAGAAACATAACATGCATCAGTCTTGCCTAGGGGGTAAGTCAGCTGTCATCGACTGAAAACTCAGACTAAATAAAAAGAACAGAAGTCAGTGGTGTGATTTCAACACTAACAGGATTTTATGCAGTAGATTAATGTAAGACTGTCACTGTAGGTTCCGGTTGTTATGCTCTTTATATATCATTTAAATGCATAGGTGTTTATTCGCAACTCTCAATCTGAGCAGCAGGGCGTGGTGCTGTCAAACTTAAACACCCTCTGGATTTTTCCTACCTTGCTTTATTTTGTTTAAAAATAAACTATTTTAAACTATTTTAATTTATACGCTGATGTCTTTTTTTTTAGTCCTATCTCCTCTGTGTCAGAAGGAGTTGTCTCCTAAGTTCATTTTTACTAATCTACATTAAACTCAATATCTAGAGCAGTTTTGGGCAGTTATTCCTGTTCTTTATAAAGACATGTACATTCTTGTTATATATTACCGTGAGTAATAATGCAGCCATGGTTTGTTTTGAGTCCAAAATAGGACATTAGACATCTAATGAAAATAGAAGACAGGCTTTATATTTCCTAACATGAATTATGAAAACACAATGCAGTGAGTATAAACACAACTTCTGAAGTCAGGTGACTTTTCTAAAATGACACCTTTATTAATTGTGGCTGTGAAATGTCTTGCAAAAAAATATTTATGAAACAGCACCGACATTTGAATTGGACAGATTCAAACTGCAGCTGATGTTGATTCAAATCTTTTTTTCTACTTAACCAGCGGAGGCCATTAGAAAAACCCGGTCTGCTCAACTGCTGTCCAGATCAATGGTTAAAACTAGGGATGTCAGATGTAACATTTACCGATTCCGATATTACCGATATTGCCCAAACACTTCATTCCCAATACCCATATGAACCGATACTGATACAGATAAAGGCAGCTAATTTCCCCTGAATTAGTGATACCAGACTAAAGGCATTCTATAAATAACTACAACATAAACACACTTACTTAAATACAAGTTATAGAATAATTACACATTTATTTTTTACCATTTTGTCTAAAACAGTCCTATAAGTCTTTGTGCAGCATTTAATGTAAACAAGAAATGTCTAGTGTTGTACAGGATAACTTTCCAAAAACAGTGATTAATATTATAAACTGGGCTCATTCAGCCCTCACAACAATAGAAAATATAAATGGGCACAGATAGAAACAGCTGCAGTATAAGAGTCAACAGATCTTTCATAAAAGAAAAAAAACGTTCCAGCATCGTCACAAGGTAAATGATTCTTCTCGTTGATGACATGAGAGACGGCACCAAACAGCATTTCACTGGCAAATGCCCAGGAAATACTTATTTCGAATACGATTAGTCATGAACAGTGTTGGGCAAGTTACTTAAAAAAAGTAACTCATTACTTTACTAGTTATGTTACTTTATTTTAAAAACACATTAAACAGTTTAGTGTTGTGAAGCTGCAGGGAGCAGCGCCACAATTAGTCTGGAAAAAAATTTCACATTCGCTGTACAGTACAGTAGAATAAAAACAAAATAGATGTTTAGACATTTTGACAGGCATCTTTATTGTCTTGCTTGTGGGTGTGTGAGACTGTTTATTTCCCTATAAGGCAAGAAGACCCGCCCGGTCTCTTTCTGATTGGCTTAGCATGAAACGTTAACATATGTCAATCAATCATCACTACTTTTCAAAGCATGTGTTCAGTTAGTGTGCACGGAAGTCTTTCACCCATGGCTTAAAGGCAGCAGACAGGCTCCGCTGCCACATAGTCCTCTCTCTGTGGCCGCACAAAAACGTCCATTTGGACCACAGATAGTAACAAGTAACGTTCCCCCTTACACCACAGTAACAATAACTGTGTTATTTGTGGTGCGTGCTGCTGTACCGCATTGTGTGTGAGTGTGTTTATTTACCTATAAGGCAAGAAGACCTGCGCAGGTCTCTTTCTGATTGGCTTAGCATGGCTTAACCTATGTCAACCAATCATCGCTCCTTTTCAATGCAATCGTTCAGTTAGTGCACGGCCATCTTTCACCTATGACTGTAAGAATTACCACACACAACTGTTCTAGATCCCAGAGCAGACAGATCCCAGATCCAAGCAGTCCTCTTTCCTGGGTGGAGAGAAAGCGTTTATATGAATTTAAGCTAGTAGTGTTGCTTCGGCAATTTGTGTTGCTTCGGCAATACATATACTAAAATTGGAACGATACAGAGAAGATTAGCTCATTGTTGCTGTCCCTTTCAGTGGCATCATTGTCACGTGTCGATCACGTGCCAGTCAGAGTGTCAGTAGTACTGACCCCCCACGAGGAAGATTTGCAGCATCGGAATTTGAATATTGGTGGAAAAACCATATAGCTGATATCAGCCAGATATTTATTGGTGGACCGATGTATCAGCCATCCCTAGTTCAATTATTTACTTCTATGACCTTGGGAATCAAGTATATTTTGCTAAGTGCCAGTCAGCACCATTTATTTTTAGATATTCACTTTACAAACATAACACAAGGCGACAGTGGTGGTATGACCATTAAGAAAGCAGACTTTGATGCACAAGGCTTCATGTTCTACAGTCATGGCCAAAGGTTTTGGCAATGATGCAAATTTTATGTTTCGCAAATTTTGTTGCTTGGGTTTTTTGAGATTTTTTCCCCCACATATTTTTATGGTATGCTGAAGAACAATTACACACATTTTATATATTTAAGAGACTTTTATTGGCAAATACATCTATTTTTGGCCAAGAGTCAATATTTACAGTGGTGACCCTTCTTCTTCATAACATAACACCAATTTGCTTGGGCATGCTGGATATCATATTCTGGACTACATTCTGATTGTTTGTGGCCTATTCTTGCATTATCATTGCTTGAAGTTGGTCACTATTTGTGGGCTTTTGCTTGTTCAACTGTTTTTGAAGATGGGCCACAGGTTCTCGATTGGATTGAGATCTGGGGAGTTTCCTGGCCATGGATCCACAACATCAATGTTATGATCTTTGAGCCACTTAGTGATCACTTATGCCTTGTGCCATGGTGCTCCATCATGCTGAAAAATCCACAAATCCCCAACAAACTGGATTGTTGGGAGGAGTTGCTCTTGGAAGGTGTTTTGATACAATTCTTTATTCATGGCAATGTTTTTGGGCAGGATTGTGAGTGAGCCCACTAGGCACTGGACACTCTGGGACATCCTGAAGCCTTCTTTGTTGCAGATGAACCTGTATCCTTGAAGTTTTTTTATGATGCGGTAAATGGTTCTTTCAGGTGCAATATTCTTAGCAGCAATTTCCTTGCATGTGAGGCCATTTTGATGCAATGCAATGGTTGCCGCACAGGTTCCTTTGGAGGTAACCATTGTTGACACAAGAAGATAATGATGCACAAGCACATCTCTGACTTTTATAGCAATTAGTCTGCTCTGAAAATTTAAAGAAAATGTTAACTGACTTGTACTAACTCACACTTTCTTTTGCCCTGATAATATGACACTGGAATTGTGTTAGCCTATCAGCAATAAAATTTGCAAAACATAAAATTTGTGTCACTGCCAAATCTTTTGGCAGGTAACAATTGCTGCCAAAAGCTGTCAGATTGCCATTGAGGTGCTTTTCCAGTGGGCTCACCTCACACAGATGCCTGACAGTATGGAGCAGTTTGATTTCAGCGGCAGTCGTGGAGACCACTGCCCGCGACACTGCTACAAAAAGTGGATGAAGGTAAATGACTTAAAAAATGCAGACTTCTGTCTGTAAAAATTTAATGTACAGTAATGAAATGACAATATTAAATAGATTGAAGTGTCCACTTCAAAAATTTTCTAAAATGTTTTGTGAACCTGGTTTGAATGAAGCAGTCACTTTTCCTGTTTTACTTCATCTGGGTCAAAGATTCAGTGATGATCATAAAACTACACCAGCAACATCAGCAATTCCCACACACACACACACACACTCAAAAGATGACATTGCACACGTTTACAAAGACTACCCTTTACTGTTTTCATTATGATATTTATGTGACGTTCACTTGTCGTGTGACAAAAGCATGGAAAATCACATGACCCACTTCCTCATGTTGGCACATCGCAGTATTTACCTCTATTAAAGAAAAAAAAATGATGGGCTCCATCTGCTCCATTTTACTGAATGAATTCATTTAATGAATTATTTAGATTACATTTCCCAAATTAAAAGTAAGGCTAAAAATTAGAAGTGAAATAATTGGTTATTCTGAGTGACTTGGAGTCAAGTGAGGAAGATGAGACACTGCCTCACCTGGCATTTTGGAAATGACACATGGATTAAATGGTTGATTCAGTGACATGCAGTCAGGAGAGGCACTTCCACACTGCCTTTAAAAAAATTAAATAAAAATAAATTAAATGGTAATATTTAGTTGGGGCAGTTGGTGGCCTAATGGATAAGGAAGCGGACTTGGGTTCGCAAGGCCCCCGGTCCAAATCCCCCTGCTGCCAAGTTATCGCTGAGGTGCCCTGAGCGTCCCCCACACACTGCTCCCCGGGCGCTGGCCCAGCCGGCAGCCCCCTGCCCGGAATAATTTTCTCAAAGGATACCCCTGAGGGATAATATAGTTCTAATTTTTTCATTTTTTTTATTTACATGCAACAAGGGAAGCAGGTAGGATGCTGCTGTATTTTTTTTTATTTCCAAGTTAACATCTGTTATCTTGGAAATAAAAAAGATTATAGGTTAGGCATTGCAAGTGAGGCTGTGTCTCCACTTGACTGCATGTCACTAAATATAACTAATTAATACATTATTTATTTTATATTTCCAAGATATAGGTAAGGTACTGTCTCAATTTCCCACAACTCCATGTTACTAAATACAGCCATTCTTACAGTTATTAAATTTAAGATATTAATTTATATATTATATTCATTAATTAAATTATATATTTATTTCCAAACTGACAAGTGAGGCAGTGTCTCACCTTCCTCACTTGATTCCATAAAATATTAATTAAAAGGTTGTTTAAGTGATATGCAGTCAGGTGAGGGACTGCCTTACATTAAAAATATTAATAAAAATAAATTAAATAGTAATATTGAGTCAGTTAAATGGTAATACTCAGCTGTCATTTTGAGAATTTTTTAATATTTTAAGACGAGGCATTGCCTCTCTTGCAAGTTACAAAATAAAACCATTTATATCATTTTTACTTTTCCATTTCCAAGATGACAGGTGAGGCTGTGACATGGGGTTAAGTGAGGAAGGTGAGACTTTGCCTTACCTGGCATTTGGGAAATATAAAAAAAAATATATGACACCCAGGAAGCAGAAGTGTCTCACTCTCTCCACACAGTCCCCATGGATTTTGAGTGGTTATATTACAGTTGTGTTTTTCCTGTAATCGATGACAAGCTCCTTGGTCTTTGCTGTGTTAAGGAGCAGGTTATTTTCTTGGCACTATTTTGTCAAGACTCCCCCCCCCGATATCTTACCCACCACGGTGGTGTCATCCGCAAACTTGATGATTGTGTTATTCTGGTGGGAGGGGTTGCAGTCGTAGGTGTACAGACTGTACAAGAGAGGACTCAGCACACAGCCCTGTGGGGAGCCAGTGTTGATACTGAGTGCTGAGGATGTGTGGTGACCAACTCTCTGCAGAGCCGGACATAGCTTCCCTGCTTCTCCAGGTGGGACAGTGCGACATGCAGAGTGGTCGCCACAGCATCCTCAGTTGATCTGTTTGCCCTGTAGGCAAACTGGTGTGGGTCAAGGTGTGGAGAAAGAAGGCCTGTTATGTGTTTGTGGACATGTTTTTCGAAACATTTCATGGTCACGGGGGTTAGTGCGGGTCCATGTTGAACCGGGCAAAGAAGAGGTTCAGCTCCTCTGCCAGTGAGATGTCTCCTTCGGCTGGTCCAGTGGTGGTTCTGTAATTGGTGAGGTCCTGGATGCCCTGCCACACCTGCCTGCTGTTTCCACTGTCCAGGTTGTCCTCTATCCTCTTTTTGTGGTTCATTTTAGCCTTTCTGATGCCTCTTTGGAGGCTGGCTCTTGCTGCATTGTAGAGTGCCCTATCTCCAGACCTGAAGGCCTGGTTTCTCTCCTTCAGCAACCGCCGGACCTCCTTGGTCATCCAGGACTTCTAGTTGGGGTAGACTTTTATGCGTTTTTCCACTGTGACCATGTCTGTGCAGAACTTGACATAGCACAATACACTGTCGGTAAACACATTGAAGTCTGTATGCTCAAACACATCCCAGTCTGTTGTCTTGAAACAGTCCTGTAGTTGTTGAGAGGCACCATCATTCAATTTTTCAATATGATAGGTGAGGCAGTATCTCCACGACTGCTGCTTTAGTTTTAGATTTTTAAATATTTTTTTAGTTTAAATTTCTCAAAGGACTATTGATGCTTAAATTAAGAGTCAAAAAAAATGTTGTTTGTTTTTTCAGTGACAAGTGAGGAAGGTGTGGAAGGTGACACTTTGTCTCACCTGGCATTTGGGAAATATGAAATAAAATATGAATTAAAAGGTTGTTCAAGTGACCTGCGGTCAGGTGATGCACTGCCACAATGTAAAAAAAAAAGGAAATTAAATAGCAATAATCAGTGACATGCAAACAAAGGAGGCAAGTGAGACGCTGTCTGGAAATATAAAATTTAAAGGTGAGGCATTGCCTCTCAAGTCACTAAATATAACCATATCATTGTATTTTTAAATAGAATCCAATATAATAGGTGAGACAGTGCCTCAATATGACTGCTGCCACTGAATATTACCATTTATTTTTATTTTTATTTTATATTTCCAAGATTACACGTCAGGCAGTGCCTCACCTGCCTCACCAGAATCCATATCACTGAATAAAAACCTTCTTTAAGAAACTTGGTTTATCAAAATGATAGTTGAGGCAGTGTCTCACTGGCCCCACATGACCCCATGTCACTGAATGTAAGCCTTTTAATTTATTTTGAATTTTGTATTTTCAGGATGACGGGTGAGGCTGTGCCTCCACCGGACTGCATGCCAGGGAATTTAACCATTTCATTATTGTTTTAACGTAACATTTCCAATACGACGTCACCGAATAAATTAATTCAAATACTTTTTTATTTAAATTTCTCAAAGGACTATTGATGCTTAAATTAAGAGTGAAATAAATGGTTGTTTTTTCAGTGACTTGGGGTAAAGTGAGGCAGGTGTGACTTTGCCTCACCTGGTGTTTGGGAAATGTGAATTAAAATATGAATTAAAAGTTTGTTCAAATGACATGCAATCACGTGAGGCACTGCCTTACTGAAAAAAAAATCTAAAAAAGAATCTAAAATCTAAATTGTAATATGCAGTGATGTACAAACACGGGAGGCAAGTGAGACGCTGTCATCTTGGAAATATCAAATTTAAAGGTGAGGCATTGCCTCTCTTGACAGCAAGTCACTAAATATAACTATATCATTCTACTTTTAAATTTCCAATATGATAGGTGAGGAGGAAGTGTCTCCACATGATTGCTGCCATTGAATAAAACCATTTATTTTAAATTTATGTTTCCAAGATTACATGTGAGGCAGTGCCTCACCTGCCTCACCAGAATCCATATCACTGAATAAAAACCTTCTTTAAGAAACTTGGTTTATCAAAATGATAGTTGAGGCAGTGTCTCACTGGCCCCACATGACCCCATGTCACTGAATGTAAGCCTTTTAATTTATTTTGAATTTTGTATTTTCAGGATGACGGGTGAGGCTGTGCCTCCACCGGACTGCATGCCAGGGAATTTAACCATTTCATTATTGTTTTAACGTAACATTTCCAATACGACGTCACCGAATAAATTAATTCAAATACTTTTTTATTTAAATTTCTCAAAGGACTATTGATGCTTAAATTAAGAGTGAAATGAATGGTTGTTTTTTCAGTGACTTGGGGTAAAGTGAGGCAGGTGTGACTTTGCCTCACCTGGCGTTTGGGAAATGTGAATTAAAATATGAATTAAAAGTTTGTTCAAATGACATGCAATCACGTGAGGCACTGCCTTACTGAAAAAAAAATCTAAAAAAGAATCTAAAATCTAAATTGTAATATGCAGTGATGTGCAAACACGGGAAGCAAGTGAGACGCTGTCATCTTGGAAATCTCAAATTTAAAGGTGAGGCATTGCCTCTCTTGACAGCAAGTCACTAAATATAACTATATCATTCTACTTTTAAATTTCCAATATGATAGGTGAGGAGGCAGTGTCTCCACATGATTGCTGCCATTGAATAAAACCATTTATCTTAATTTTAATTTTATGTTTCTAAGATTACATGTGAGACAGTGCCTCACCTGCCTCACTAGAATCCACATCACTGAACACAAACCTTCTTTACTTTAAGAAATTTATTTTTTCAAAATGATAGAGGCTGTGTCTCACTGGAACCACTTGACCCCATGTCACTGAATGTAAGTCATTTTTATTCATTTTGAATTTTATATTTCCAGGATGACAGGTGAGAATGTGCATCCACTGGACTGCATGCCACGGAATATAACCATTTTATTATTTTTTAATTTGACATTTCCAATTTGATAGGTGAGGCAGGGTTTCACCTGACTCTCTGTCACCGAATAAATTAATTTAAATATATATATTTTTTAAATTCCTGAAAAGACCATTGATGTTTAAATTAAGAGTGAAATAAATGTTTTGGGGTTTTTTTTAGCAACATGGGGGTAAAGTGAGGCAGGTAAGAATTTGCCTCACTTAACAATTTGGAAATATGAAATGAAATATGAATCAAAAGGTTTTTCATGTGACATGCAGTTAGGTGAGGCACTGCCTCACTGAAAAAAATAAAAAAGAAATTTAACTGGTAATATTCAGTGACATACAAACAAGGGAGGCAAGTGAGATGCTGTCATCTTGGAAATATAAAATTTAAAGCTGAAGCATTGCCTCTCTTGACAGCAAGTCACTAAATATAACTATATCATTCTACTTTTAAATTTCCAATATGATAGTTGAGGCAGTGTCTCCACATGACTACAGCCACTGAATATAACTTTTTTTTTTTTTCCTTTTATATTTCTAAGATTACACGTGAGGCAGTGCCTTACCTGCCTTATTGGAATCCACATCACTGAATATAAACCTTCTTTCCTTTAAGAAATTTATTTTTTCAAAATGATAGGTGAGACCTTTTCTCACTGGAACCACTTGACCCCATGTCACTGAATGTAAGCCATTTCATTTACTTTTAATTTTATATTTCCAGGGTGACAGGTGAGGTTGTGCATCCACTAGACTGCATGCCGCGGAATAGAACCATTTCATTATTTTTTTAATATGACATTTCCAATATGATAGGTGAGGCAGGGTTTCACCTGACTCTCTGTCATGGAATAAATTCATTTAAATATTTTTTTGTTTAAATTTCTAAAAGGACCATTGATGCTTAAATTAAAAGTGAAATAAATGTTTTTCTTTCACTGACTTGGGGTAAAGTGAGGCAGGTGAAACTTTGCCTCACCTGGCATTTGGGAAATATGAAATAACATATGAATTAAAAGTTTGTTCAAATGACGTGCAGTCACGTGAGGCACAGCCTTACTGAAAAAAAAATTAAATAAAATCTAAATTGTAATATGCAGTTATGTGCAAACAAGGGAGGCAAGTGAGACGCTGTCATCTTGGAAATATAAAATTTAAAGGTGAGGCATTGTCTCTCTTGACAGCAAGTCACAAAATAAAACTCTTTCATTCTACTTTTAAATTTCCAATATGACAGGTGAGGCTGTGCCTCCACTGGACTGCATGCCAAGGAATATAACCATTTTATTATTTTTTAATTTGACATTTCCAATATGATAGGTGAGGCAGGGTTTCACCTGACTCGATGTCACCGAATAAATTCATTTAAATATTTTTTTGTTTAAATTTCTAAAAGGACCATTGATGCTTAAATTAAGAGTGAAATAAATGTTTGTTTGTTTTTTTTCAGTGACATGGGGGTCAAGTGAGGCAGGTGAGACTTTGCCTCACCTGGCATTTTTGAAATATGAAATAAAATATGAATCAAAAGATTGTTCAAGTGACGTGCAGTCACATGAGGCACTGCCTCCCTGTAAAAAAAAAAAGAAAATTAAATATTAATATTCAGTGACATGCAAACAAGGGAGGCAAGTGAGACGCTGTCATCTTGGAAATATCAAATTTAAAGGTGAGGCATTGTCTCTCTTGACAGCAAGTCACTAAATATAACTATATCATTCTACTTTTAAATTTCCAATATGACAGGTGAGGCTGTGCCTCCACTGGACTGCATGCCACAGAATATAAACATTTTATTATTTTTTAATTTGACATTTCCAACATGATAGGTTAGGCAGGGTTTCACCTGACTCGATGTCATCGAATAAATTCATTTAAACATGTTTTTGTTTAAATTTCTGAAAGGACCATTCATGCTTAAATTAAGAGTGAAATAAATTTTGTTGATATTTTTTTCAGTCACTTGGGGTCAAGTGAGGCAGGTGAAACTTTGCCTCACCTGGAATTTGGGAAAAATTAAATAAAATATGAATCAAAAAGTTGTTTTTGTGGCGTGCACTCAGGTGAGGCACTGCTTCCCTTTAAAAAAAAAAAAGAAGAAAATTAAATATTAATATTCAGTGACATGCAAACAAGGGAGGCAAGTGAGACGCTGTCATCTTGGAAATATCAAATTTAAAGGTGAGGCATTGCCTATCTCGACAGTAAGTCACTAAATATAACTATATCATTCTACTTCTACTTTTTATGCCATGGAATATAACCATTTTATTTTTTTTTTTAATTTGACATTTCCAATATGATAGGTAAGGCAGGGTTTCACCTGACTCTCTGTCACCGATTTATTGTATTTAAATATTTTCTTAGTTTAAATGTCTTAAAGGACCATTGATGCTGAAATTAAGAGTAAAATAAATGTTTTTTTTTTTTTTTTTCAGCGACTAGGGGTCAAGTGAGGCAGTGCCTCACCTGCCTCACCAGAATCAATGTATGAATACAAACATTCTTCCCTCAATAAATTGATTTTTTTTTGTTTCAAAATGATGGGTGAGGCTTTGTCTCTCTGGCCTCACTGAACCACATGTCACTGAAACCAAGTCATTTAATTAATTATAATTTTATATTTCTAGGATGACAGGTGAAGCAGTTTCTAATGCAGGGGTCGGTAACAAGTGGCTCCAGAGCCCTGTGGGCTCTTTCATCCTTTAGAGATGGCACTCTGTGACTTTGGAAAGTAAATAATGGATATTTTATGAAATTATTATTAGTAATTTTAGTTTGTTCATTTTAAAAAATAATTCTGAATTTGAATAATTTATTAATATTACCTTTAATTTTTTTTTTGTCTGTCTGTTTCTGAACAGCATGACTCAGCACTATGAACAGACTTAGATAACTGCAACGCAGTGAGTGACATTAGCTGATCGTCATACTCATAATCACATGGACTATAAGTTTTTATTTATCATTAACTTTAGTTCAACAATCGTGTCAAATAGCAGGTTGAAAAATGGGATTGTGTCACTACAGTGAAATCTCGTCATGAAAAGAACAAAGATGAGATTCAGATAAACACTCACATCAATCTGATCTCAGCAATAAGGTCATCTGTCCCTTACTCTGAACAGTTCTCTGTCATCTTCATTAAATCTACAGAACACTGTTCAATTGTTCAACTTTATACCAACGGAACCAGAAACAATTTTGATGTGGGCTGAACAGAACTGATTGGGGGAGCTTTATTAGGTAATGTTGCAAAAAAAAGAAAGGAAAACACACTATAGTTGTTTATACAAAGGGTATAGGTAAAGAAAAAAGTAAAAGTAAAGGTAACAAAAACATACAGTATGTTATCGTCATTTTAGATACAAAAAATTATTTGCGGCTCCCAGTGTTTCAACCATTGTGCACACTAGTATGCCGTGAGAGATTGTCAAGTGTTCCGTAGGGAATTATCAGTTATCACCTAATATACTATTGTTGGTTTAACTTTGCTAATCGTCCTTTGGCCAGTTTACGGTTATCTGTTGCAAAGGAGTTTTCCATTCAACCACATATCTATGTGAACTGAGCTTCTCAAGCTTGACTGTGATATAGACAGAAAGACTGAGAGCCGTTGAGAAGAGCTTTGTGTTTGTCTTGGCAGGAATGGTTGGCAGGAACAACCATTCCTGCCAAGATATCCAATTTGTGTTCATAGAAATGAAAGGTGAGGCAGTGTCTCACCTGCCTTAAAGCAATACAATTATTTTAAAAAGTTTAAGATTAAATTCCTTTTTTTGTCATTGTGACATTGTGATTCACACCACAGCACACAACGAAATTTGGCCTCTGCATTTAACCCATCATCAAAGTGAGCAGTGGGCAGCTATTGAGCGCCTGGGGAGCAGTGTGTAGGGACAATACCATGCTCAGTGCACCTCAGCAGTAACTTGGTGGTAGGGGGATTCAAACCGGGGACCTCGCAGACGCAAGTCCGCTTCTGGGCACCACTGCCCTACAATTCTTTCCTTTTTCAAATTTTAATTTTTAAAATGATAGATGAAGCAGTGTCCCACCTGCCTCTCTTGACTCCATATCACTGAATATAACCATTTATTTCTTTTTTTATATTTCCAATATTATAGGTGAGGCTCTGTCTCAATTTGACTGCATGTCCTTGAATACAAAGATTCCTACATTTCTTAAATTTATAATTTAGAGAGGACAGGAGTGTTTTTGTCTCACCTGAATCCAATTCACTGATTAAAACCTTTTAATTATTTCCAAGATGACAGGTCAGAGTGTCTCACCTTTGTCACTAGACTCCATGTCACTGGATACAAACATTCTTTCCTTTATTAAATTTCTATTTTCAAAAAGATAGGTGAGACAGTGTCTCATCTGCCTCACTTGATTTCATGTCAGTGATACCAATATTTACATTTTAAAATCCATTTTTAGTATTGCTGAGTTAGTAAAGGGGTCAGCATAACTCTCTATCTCTCCACTCCAACCTCTGTCCCCCTAGGACACAATGAGAGCCATTTAACCCTTCTGACATTCATTTATTTATCTTCATCTGCCTGTCCATTGCCTGGAAGTTGGAAGTGCTATGATCAGAGCACCTCAGTGGCAACCTAGCAGCTGGTGGATTAGAACCTAAAATTATCCACCTGTTCAACCAAACCATAAGAAATATGCAAAATAAAAGCAAGATTAAGAATTACAACTCATGAGAAATAAAAGCGAATTAAGTATAACTTAAGTAAGTATATATATATATAAATTTGGACTAGTAATTAAACAATGACAAGAATCAGAACCACCAAAATCACTACCAGCCATCAACAATAATGTGCCAGACAAAGAATGATTGTTGTTGTTTTTAATAGTATTAGTTACAAGTATGCAAGAGAGGAATGACCTGGACAATCAGAAGATGTATAAAGTATTTCTATGATCAAAATATTAAATATAATTTCTATAAATAATTTTGCAACTCCCCTCCTGCCCAGGTAGAATCCATCCTCTATCTTTCATCCTGTGGTTTGTTTCTGTTTATTATCCATGAGTTTTTCTCGGGATTTGTTGCTGAGCCGATGTGAGGGTCTATACAGGATTCTCAACAATTGTTGCATATTATCATTATAAATTCTATGGAACTATTGTAATGCACATTGAGTTTGCTTTTGCATAAAATGTGCCCCAAATAATTTGAATAATTGAAAGAAACTAAACTATTTATTAATGTTCTCATTTTGAAAACTTTATTATCCAGACAAAAAACACAAAGTAATAATAAAGAAAATGCACTCCATGCTCACATGCCCTGTTCACAAGCACAAAGGTAAACAAAAGACAGTGACCTCCCCTTTCTATTTGATCAAATTGTCCACATTTTTTATTTGCACAATTGCTAACCATATCTTGCCAACAGCAGAATTCAATTTCTTCCTCTTGCTTACCCAGTGTCTAAAGCTGACACTGAGCCAGTGGTTTTCCCCAAAGTATGAAAAAAAATAAATAAATCACTCAGTGGAGTCTCTCGTTATTCAGCAGGGGAAATGTAATGAAGTAACCCAGAGCAGAGCCCAGGATTACACCCAAAAAGATCCATATGTTATAGGACATTACCAACAGCATCAACATGTAGCCCAGAGTCACTTGCAGCACATGGAGTCCGGTCTGGATAGCATGCAGATACAAGCTGCAGAGAAAAGTCAAAGCCATGTGATGAGTTCTTTTATACATTTCTACATATTTCATTAGGGTGGCTGCATGATAAATCCCGGGTTTAATACAGTTTCTGCCTTTTCTTGACCCAGGACTTGCCTGTATTGATACTGCAAGGTCTTTAAGGAGCTGTTGTGTGGATAACCTGTATAGATAAATTAAATTCATTTTTCTCCTTGCTGCCCGCCTGTCTGTCCTGGGTGAGGAGCACTGTCGATCACCCTGAGGTTTCATCCTTTTTTTTCCCCTGTCTGGGTTTTTTGGGAGTTTTTCCTCAGCCGACGTGAGGGTCTGTAAGGTCAGGGGGTATTTTACGGTGTGTTATCTGTACTATATTTATAATTGTTTGTAAAGTGCCTTGGGATAAAGGTTGTTGAGATTTGGCACTTTAAACAAATAAAGTTGAATTTGAAGTAAAAAGACTCTTAGGTCATTCATTATGACACAAGAGAAAATACTAATAATTCTAAGAACTAAATCTAAAAGCACAGCACGTTTTTTTGAACCTTCTGTTCTGACACAGCTTCAAGCAACTGATATGTCATCATAAAATGGAATTTTTAGTAAAACTAGTATCAAACATTTATTAACTTCCACGCTGTTGTGTGCTAACTGTCAACTTATGACTAAATGACTCTTGTAACAGAAGCAGGTGCACTTTTGTTCTGCTCTAAATTGCCATGGTTAGAGTACGTGTTTCGTACGCATATGTATTTGTACTGCAATAGCTTAGTATAAATAAAGATAAAGGACAGTGAAAACATGGTGTTCCAACCTATAAATCTCATATGAAAACATTCGCAGACAATTTGCAAAATGAAAGCCTCACCCTCAATGTTTGTAATATTACAGCAATAAAAAACTGTTCTGACCGGTTTATGTTGTTCAGATTTTGAAACGGGAGGGTCTCCATGGCTGTCATGGAGGGCTCTGACTGGCTGGCACCCAAGATGGAGCTGGTGTCATTGCTGCAGGAGGGAGGCGAAGGGTCCAGGACCTGGAACTGTTGGCATCTGCTCTGTAACCACACCCTCCAGACTTTTAGCAATTCAAAGAAAAGGGTGAGCAACAGCACGACCAGCACCGACAGAAGCATTCCTGCAGAGCAGAGCATACACACACACAAACCTCACCAGTCAGGTCATCCTTGGTGTGTCATGTGACTATTAAGATAATGAGGAGCTCATTGTTCATGTGTCTAATACTGAGAATGTGGTAAATGAAATGGAGAAAGGCCATGCCACTGTGTCTGCTTGTGACTGAGTCTCTCTTCTGTTTTCAATGTCAACACTGCTCTCACTGACCAGTGTTTTTCAACTTTTTTTAAGCCAAGGCGCCCACCAGCTTAATTTTCTTTTTATTAGAAACTCTGTAGCCTGTTTAATAATAATAAAGTCCTTTCAGTCACAGTTTTATCAACAAGAATCGCAATAATACTAAAAAAAATGTATTTTGCAATCGTGGTCACTGCTGTGCCACGGTGCCATGGTTTCAAAACACTGTTTTAGACCACTGGACTGTATACCACTGGTTCTCAACTTGTCAAACTTGAGAAGCCACCTTGTGCTGAATGACAAGCATTGACCCCCCTAAGATTTTAACTTCTCAAACTTTTACAAAACATTCAGTTACTCATCAATAATTTGCACTTGAACTTTATTCAATAACTTGTTCTGGCAATTAATATTACTATTTTATATATCTTATATTGTTTTTCACAGTCTTTGTGCTGTCTTAGTACACCGCTATGTGGTTACCTACCTACAACATTGTGAACATGCCAGACGTCGAAAAGCAACGTCACATTGTAGGAAGCGTCAAATGTCATCTGCGGAAACACAAGAAATATAAATATAAAAAATGGGAGTGCCAGCAAGGCCTGGTTTTGGTCTCTGGGCTAGGATCTGGTTATGAGCCAGGTCAAGGGCCAAGTCTGTGACGCACTCACTGACTTCATACTGCAGAAAATAATCCATTTTCATTTACAGAGGAATTCTCTGTGAGGGTGTGCTAGCTATTAAGTATGTACAACCTCAAATTGAGTGTCTGTCAAACTTGTTAATTGGTGACTGATAAAAAAAGAACATTGTGACATCTGGCTTTATTCTACAAGACCTGGCTTTAGGGTAAACTGTGGTTTGTAAGACTAATATTTTACTTTAAACTTACATTTATATTAGAGTAATGGGCAGTAATGTCATAATGTGAGCAAATGGTACAAACATTACTAAGCCAACAGCAAGACACACCAGCAATATACCTGTGCAAGCCAAATTACACTTAGTGTGTGTAGTGTGTGAAAAATACATCAAAAAATGTTGTTACTTTTTTTCTAGTTTTAAGATCAATATAATACATTAACAGGAACCATTTTTTGTGGATTGTGAAGATGCAACAGCTGCATATTCCACTGGTGAAGTACATATTTGGTCTTTGGCAACCATAGTGACACTAGCGTTTTGTTTAAAGTGCCCATAACTTTAACCCTCGTAATGGTTTTGGACCACAACAGTCACAAAATTAATAAAGTGCATCAGAAATTGTATCCAACCAGCCACTAGGGAAGCCAGTGGTTCTTTTAGTGGCGGTACCAATTATGTATAAAGGAGGAAGTTTGTGTCAAGATGAGCATCTGGCATAAAACATTTAGCCAAAATAAATAATCCATATTGGTCAGGGCCCAGGTTAAAAACAACTGCCACCAAGGCAGTGGTGGAAATTGGACTGCTGTAGTTCAAGACACAAAAGAAGAGAAAGATGCTGTAGAGGAAATTGATGGATAAACTGAGGGATGGATAAAAGGTGATTCACTGCAGCAATCCCTAAAAAAAGCCAAATGGGAAAAATAGAAATAGAACCTTTAGATCAGCCATACATTCTCATTTAACCTCTATTCACAACAGTAGCATAGTGTGGAACCATAATGCCTAGGTTTTATTTTAAGTAATTAATTTGAAGTCAGTAATATCACAACAGCAGGTCTTAGAACTGGTGACAATTGCGTTCTTTCCACTCTCTTCAGTGCAGTGCAGTAATTAAATTATAACTTCTAGCTCCCGCTATTATCTGTACATTTAATTTGCCTGGAATGATAGGAGATATGGTTTTAGGAAGGAGAGCATTCCAAATATTGACTCAAACAAGTATCTCAAGTATTAAAGCAAGCTACTGTACTAGTTGAATCCTTACATTTTAAGGATATTGTGTTGTTGTAGCACATTTTACTGATCTCCCAGTTCTGTTGACTCAGAGAAAATGACAGTATGAGTAATGAGTAATGAGTGCATGCGTGGTAAACACAATGACCAAACATTTAACACAGGCATTACAAGTAACAAGAAGGAAAAGTGGGAGCTTTAGGGAAAAGAAGGAACTGGTTCTGCAAAAACTTTTCAGTATTTCAAAATCCTTGTCTAAATTTGTCTAGAGCAAACATATGTGACATAACTAAAACTAATGGACACAATTCTATGTTAAGCCTATGTGTATAAACAAAAGGCTGAAAAATAATTTTGATATCGCTACTTAAACCTGTTGTGTAAAAATGGAAATGTGTTCTCCTTTCTCATCATTATTTTCAACATTTAAATATCTAGGAGACAAGTTAGAGTCAACAGTTTGCCTGTTTTTCAGTTATTTAAATAAAGTTATATACATTCATACATTGTGTATATACAATAAAATAATGTTTAATTAGATGACTGATTAAACTGTTCAGTTTTGCATGAATTCACAAAGACACAGTGGAAGCCATTTATTAAAAATGCAACAGTTACCAACTAGTCACTGATTAATCGACCTAACTTAAGTAATCTATTCATCGCATACGTTAGTTTCTGAAGTAATTTGACACGCGCCGGTGACTATAACACGTTATAACTTTAGAAACATTAAACTTTACAACCAGTGTATGTGGAGCGATGCACTGTGGGCATAATTCATGTTCACGGAGTTTTAATGGCCATAAAATTCAGAACCACACAATAGTAACTTCAAAAGTGACTGAACTTACCTGCATAGTGTTAACGAGAGGCTCCGACAGTAAACGCGAATCTGTATCCGAGTGTCGGACCCCACTCCACTCCCGGCATTACATACCATAACCCTAACAGTCCTCGCCGTACTGAATCTTCCCGCCGCTCATACAGCTCTGTCACACCGGTGTATGCCTTCGGTTTTCTGTGGACAGTTAATGTTTTTGCTTGTCTTTACGGCAGCACAGCTCTGCGCCTGCAATAGAGAAGAGGATGATGGGTAGCGTAGTTCGTACAGGTACCCCTACAACTTAAAAGGCAGGACACGGTGCGTTGATTCTTCGACGTTTTCACTAGAACGCTGGCAAAAGTTGTTAAATATTTCAACGACCAAGGCTTAGTTACAGTTAAATATTATTCCGTTAAAAGAACACAAGCAACAGCCATTTTCCCAACCTAGGTACGCATGCGCTGAAGTAAGGAACCTCAGTTAATGGAATGAAATCACATGATGGTGTGGAAAAAGGCGAGACTAAAGAGGAAACGAAAACTGTAGACACACTAAAGTTGACGTTTTTGGAGAAAACGTTTTTTGATTACTACCTTGATATCTTACTGTATATAGAAACGTTATATTGGAAACTGTCAACTTGTTTGAATTTACACTGTGTTAAGTTATTAAAATGATGGATGTTTCTTCTGGATTTCTGAGCGCAGTTTACTTTTTCCTGTTCCTGGTACTGTATTAATTTTCATTTTAGATAAGTAAAAAAAATATGAGGAATGTTACTTCACTATCAGTTTTATTTAACCTAAAATGGTTAAATAGGGGCAGTTGGTGGCCTAATGGTTAGGCGCTCAAAGCTGCCCACTGTTCACTTTGGTGATGGGTTAAATACAGGGGTCACATTTCGTGACAAGTATCACAGTGGACATAAAATAAGAATTTAACACGAATTTAACACCTCAGTTGGAGAGAGAACAAGGTATTTTTGTTGGTTTTCTTTGAAGTTCAGGCTGTTTTATTTAACAGAAATATATTTGTACATGTATGACGAGTTCATGTTTATTTTTTTTTACTCAGCTCTTACAGTGTGGAATGGATTTATTAAATTCACGATGCATCAGTCAAATAGTCCAACCATCTTCTTTCTTGGGATGCTAAAGTAAGTGAAAAGAAAATATTACAGTATACAAAACACAAGTTACCAAATGTTCTAAGATTCTATCTACATAGATGGTTGTACTTAGAAAGGGGAAGGCAAAGATTTTGACACATGGGCCACAGTGGGTACTAACACTAACATAACAACAACACCAGGGTTAGTTAAGGAAAGATTCAGCAGATTCAGATTCAGCGAAGTCATGAATGAAAGCTAAAATGCTTTTAGTCTTTTCTATGCTTTCTATTGGGGAAATGATGATGGCAAGGGTATCATAATCCAGTAATATTGATTTATAGTATAATTTGAAGTTGAAGTTTGGTAGGCCAGTTTAAAAACCCAAACAGGCTTCCTTTGGTCCCAGAGCTTTAGTTTGCCCAGGTCTGTTCTAGATACAGTAGGCAGTCATAGCACAGTCAGAACTTACTGCCAGAAGCCCTTGTATCTGCCATACAAATTCTGCTGGAGACAACATCTTTCTAAAAGTATTTTCTGATGTGGACAAAGAAATTATAAAAAAATTACAATCAAACTGTTCTACAGTCAGTTTTCATTATTAGCACTACTTTAGCACCGTATTTTGAATAGGTCTGATAAGTCCAGAGCAGTAATAGGTAATATTTGAGGCAGTGAACCTTAACTGCTCAGTTAACCACAAAACGTACAATGGAGACAAAAACATGATTCTCAGGCCCACTCAGGCTGAAGAACCTGCTCATTATGAGGCCACCTTACAAACATATACCTGAGCTTTAGAAAATATAATTAACAAATGAAGACACTTAAAGTCCACTGTCAGTCTAAACTAACGACTCAGCAGATTCTGATACTGCAGACCCAGAGCTTGAGTACGAGCCATGTGTCTGGAGGTGTGTTTCATCCGCTGGGCGGCTCTGATGGCTCTGTTCAGTGACAGGTCCAGGGAGCAAAGTTGGTCAGTTGAAAAACAGCGTCTCAGACCGACCTCCAACTCTCTCTCATGCTCGACCTCCAACGGCCTGAAACAAAGGCAGGTTTGATCAGATAACACCCAGACTAAAAATGTTTGTGATAGTTGAATATCACCAACAATCTAGTCTGTTTCAGCTGACTTACAGGAGTGGTTGTGTCAGCAATGTGCAGTGAGGCAGTAGGTAGAGTGCAGAAGGTAGAGTGTCAGATGGTTGATTCCTTGCTCCTCTGTCTAAGGAGGGAAAATATTATTGAATTAGTTGCAGATGGAGGTTTCTCATGTGCTGGGAACATTTCACCTCATTTATACTTTCGGTCAATAGTCCAAACAATCATTTCAATTATGTTTAAAATTATCCTGTAGTTGATACTGTGCCAACAACAATTTTTTTTTTCTGGGTGTGGGGAAAAAGCAGTCTGGGCCTATTCTGCATAAGCACCTGAGGAACTAATAAAACCATCTCTTCATTTTGACATTTCAATCCTGTTTCCCCAAAGCATGCAAGCAGTTAAACCAACCTGGAATGTTGTCTCTGCGGTGAGGGCATAGACGGCAACAGACAGAGGTGGGGCTGGTTGATGTGTCAAGTCCTCCAGTTGCTCCTAATCAGACCAATAAAAGTTGCAACCATATAACCGTAGTAAAAAAAAAAACATGGAGATATTTGAAAAAGTAACTGTGTACTTACGTTTAGATGGCTCACACTGATGAGCCCCACTGGCAGAGCCAACAATGCGATGCTGAGTTCTGTTGTCAGTTTCACCTGCTGTGAAATTAACATATACAAATAACAACTGTATGATTTAACATGAAGTGACACAAGATTTTTAAATTCTTTTAACGCTATCCATGTACAAAATATACAGTATAGTTTTTGCATATACAGTATTTCTTGATTCTTTTTTACAAAAGGCATCACATTGCTACGGCAGTTAATCATCAAGCTTCAGTCTGTATAACTGGACAGTATTAATCCATTGTGGAGTATAGGACAACTGTGTGTCTGACAACTTGGTCAAGGACACAATACGGCACCAGAAACAAAGCAATGTGGTTCATGCCGACAATGTAGTGAAGACTGCTGTAACATCTACATAAAAAAAAACAACGCATGCAACAGCAGAGAAAAGTCAGTTAATCAGTCCAGGACTCAGCAATAGGGGCATTGGTTACACTTTGGGGGAGCCATCCTTTAATTATCTACATATTAAGCCAAACATAGCACAATTGTATAAATTGATGATAAACAACCACATAAATTTAGCAATAACTGACATCCTTTTCTTGGGTAGTTACCCAATTCAACAAAACTACTATACTTATAATCATGACAAAAATGTGCTTGTTGTCTACGATATTAGCCATAATGGTAAAAGTAAGACATTATGGCTTCTGTCAAAATCTTCTTCCTTCAGTCTGTACTTTTTTCAAGAGTTGCCACAGCGAGTCAACCTTTTCCATCCCACCCTGTCCCCTGTATTTTCTACTCTAATTTCATCCATAAATCTCCTCTTTGGTCTTCCTCTTCATCTCCTATCTGGTAGCTCCATCTCAAGCCTTCTTCTACCAATATAACCACTGTCTCTCCTCAGAGAGTGGTTCTTCAGCGTTTTCTCCAAACCTTCCTGTCTGTGTTGTCCCTCTAATGACCTAATTTTTGATCCTATCCATCTTTGATAGTCCTGAAGAGAACCTCTTGTTGTCTCGTACATCATGGCTGCTCTCACAACTGTCCTGTAAACCTTTCCCATTCACTTAAGCTGACACTCTTCTATCAGAAATCATTCCTGCCACTTCTTTCCATTTGTTCCATCCTGCCTGTACTCTACTCTTCACATCTCTCCCACAGTCTACTGCTTTGAACAGTTGAGCCTAAGTATCTAAACTCCTGCACCTTCACCATCTAGAGCAAACCTTCACCTCTTGAGGTTCTATTCTAGTTGTTGCATACTCTCACTGCAGATCACAATGTCATCTGCAAACATCATCATTCATGGAGACTCCTGTTTGACCTCATCTGTCAATCTGTCCATCACTAATGCAAAAAAACAGGGGCTCAGGGCTGATTCTTGATGAAGTTCCACCTCCACCTTAAAGTCTTATGTCCTTCCAACAGTACACTTCACCACTGTTGTAGTGTTCTTATATATATATATCCTGGACCAATCTAACATACTTCTCTGCCACTCCTGACTTACTCATACAAAACCTCCATTGGCACCCTTTCATAGGCATTTTCTAAATCTACAAAGAAACAATGCAGCTCCTTCTGACCTTCTCTGTCATTCTCCATCAACATCCTCAAGGCAAATATTGCATCTGTGGTACTCTTTCTCGGCATAAAACCATACTGTTGTTTGCAAATCTCTACCTCTTTCCTACCTCAACTACTCTTTCCCAAATCTTCATTGTAAGGCTAATCAACTTTTTCCATCTTTAATTGTAACAACTCTGCACATCACCCTTTTTGTAAATTGGCACAACGACACTTTTTCTACACTCATCAGGGATCTTGTTTGTCTCTAAAATTTTATTGAACAAACCTAGTCAGAAAAGAAATACCGCTATTTCCCCTTAGCAGACAAATCATGTCATTAGAGGACTAAAACAAACTGCATATGTAAGAGATAAGAAAATAATAATTGCCCTGACCTACGAGCTCACTGACCGCGGATTTATTTCTTTCCCGATGCTCAAAACATAGCACATAAGAATTCACAGCAGGTAACAACTGCTTCTCTGAGCTGCACATGTAGCTGATTGCAGGTCAGCCACCAGCCTTCAGCTGATCTGAGATCCTGTAGGTCTTCTCACTATCTTGGAGTTCGTAATTGAGTTAGATTCTCTCTGAACTGGTGCGCTACTCTTAGTTGGAACAATTTATTACATGTCCTGGAGCAAAACGGCTGCAAATTAATGTACCCTTCTTTCTCTCTCCGTCTGCGCTGTTGCACTGTTCCTCATGTGGTTAAATTATCCATTTTATGACAGTAACATTTTCTTAACTGTTATTATTTTACATTATATTTATAATAGGGATGTCCGATGTCCACCAATAAATATCAGGCCGAAATCAGCATAATTTTTTGTATCTGTTTTACCAACGATATTTAAAATCTGATACAGCAAAGCCACGGTTTCGGCTAATATGCTGGACTTTCTCATGGGGTACAGAGTCAGCACTACTGACAATTTGACCGGCACGTGATGATGTCATAATCTTAAAGGGACAACAACAATGATCGATGCTACAGTAAATGTCCGTGATCTGGATTTTTTTTTTTGTGGATAGAAAACATGTGAGGGTGGGGGAATAAAAACATTTTCAACACTTTATCACGAGGCGTTTTTATGCAGCGAAGTGAAGAAAAACAACGCAGCAGCAGATGCAACAGCTGTCTCTCTCAAAGACTCAAGAGTTAAATACGGTGAAGAACAGACAAAAGCAAAAGAAATCAGATAAACTTCACAGGGTTCATTGTCTTGGAGAACCAGCCACTCTCTCCCGATTAAGATACTGTTTTTACTAAACATGTGGAGTTTCTCGAGCTGGGCTATCATGACTACCTGTAATCGTATTCGAAATAAGTATTTCTCGGACAATTGCTAGTGAAGCGCCTTTTGGTGTCGTCTCTCATATCATCAACGAGAAGAATCGTTTACATTGTGACAATACTGAAATGTTTTTTTTTTTCATTAAAGAGGGCTTTTTACACTTATACTGCAGCTGTTTTTATCTGAGCCCATTTATATTGCCTATTGTTGTGAAGGCTGAATGAGCCTGGTTTATAATGTTAATGTTTTTGGAAAGTTATTCTGTCCAACACTTGACACTTGTTTACATTAAACGCTGCACAAAGAATCATGGGACTGTTTCAGACAAAATGGTAAAAAATAAATATATATATATAGTTTTTATATATAAATTTTAAATATATTTTTTTATAACTTATATTGAAGTAGTGTATTTACGTTGTACACAGTTATTTATAGAATGCCTTTAGTCTGTTATCACACTAATTCAGGGTCAATCACCTGCATATATAGGTATCGGTTCATATCAGTGTCAGGAATTAAGTGCTTGGGCAATATCGGTTAATATCGGTATCAGTAAATGTTATATTAGGCATCACTAATTATAAATATATTTGTTTATCTCACTTTGTTTTTGTCTAGATAGCTGGATGATTTAAATTTAATAAGACTTCTGGAGTGCTGTAAGAAATAATAGATTATTATTATTTTTAAATGGGGAAATTGCTATCAAGATACAAACAGGTCAATTAACAAGACCTGCTGTGGACAGACTGCACTTGTATGTTTTAGTTGGTAGTAATAACAAAACACAAAAGCACAGAGAACATTTGAGGGAAACATAATAATAATTATGTTTAATAAAGAAAGGTGAAGAATGCGGGGCATGAAAGGTACCAAAATTTTTTAACTTTAATTTTACTGATCTTAATAACAAGACATCAACAGACTCACTGTTCCTTGAAATTATAGTTCTTGTGACCAATTTGTTCAAAACTTTCTCTGTTTTTAAACAACTTTAAAAAGTCTCAGTTTGTATTTACATTAACACTGACATTTTCTGCAGATTGATGAAGCAAAATGTCGAGAAACTGTGTTTTTTGTTTTAAGTAGTTAGAATTCATTATTAACAAACGTTAGAAAGAGAGGTTCTGCTGCTAGACAAAGACAGTGACTGTGGACTCGGGTATTTGTTCCTGGCCTGGGTTCTCTTTCCCTGATCAGAGTTTGAGCATGAACATCGGCTCTCTGGCTCAGAGTGGAATGTCTGAGCAAACTTGGTCATCAGAGGCTGAGTCTGTAGTGGGGGGCCCTTTAAAAAGTTAATTGCCAGTCTTGGTTTGGCTAGTTTCATGGCTGTAAATAAAAAAATAAACACATCTATTAGTTTTACACCTGTTTGCCAACTTGCTGTTTTGTATAGAAAAGCCCACTGTTGTATTTTTGCACGCCATTTTCCTCAGTTTTTGACTTGGTATTAAAGAGGAGATTTTTGAGACAGCAGAAATTTCACAAAGTTCACAAAGTGGATTCTTAATTATACATGTTTCAAATGTTAATAAAAAAGTCAAGGTAATCTTAGTATACTTCATTCTTCCGTTTACCTGCACTCTTTTGCTGTAGTTTTGTTTGTCGGACTTTGTAAGCAGATTCTGGCGGTGACTGGGCGGTCCGTCTGACTTCATTGAAGTCAGCACTTGAAACTTGAGTCTCACATCTGAACAACAAACAGTAAAGGAAATTGGAGACATAGCATTAAAGGATAATACAGGATGGATACAATGCGTATACATTTTTTTTTTTCACAGACACCTACTGATGACTTATGGGTTGTGTGGAGTCCACAAAAAGATCATCATGATTCTGATGAGGTGCATTGGGGGTGGAGCATGAAATGGAGCTGTAATTGGACTGCACGGATCCAGTGTGTTGTTCACTATGTCCATCATCAGATGCACTATAAGCTGGACACAAACCAAAAAGTTTCAACCAGTGAGTGGACTGTCTCCATGTGCACACAGGATCGCTTGTTTTCTTTTACTACATGGTAGATTTAAGTTAGCTCAATAAATAGTGATGGTCACCTGGTAATGGAATCCTGGGAGAAACTGATATAAAATATCTATGGGACTCATGGGACACACAAACGGACACAGACAGAGCCACCAGACACCAGAGGAACAAGAAGAATATGCAAATCGTCATCTTTTGCCAAACTACGCCTACTTCAGAGAGTTATATGGATTTGTTGTTGCTTCTAATTAAGGGTGTCTGATATTAACGTTTACCAATATCCAATATGCAGATATAGTCCTAGTAACCCATTTTTGCTTCTGAATACTTACGCCTGGTAATAATTTATTTATTTATCTGTGCTGGTACCAGCATTTTGCATACAATCACTTGAATGTTAAAATAATTATAATAAATGAGCTGCATTACTGCCATCTAGTTACTTTCACTTTGATATGCATTCTTATATTTTTTTGGGCACACATCATTTAAAAAAACAGACATTGCCATAATGAATTATTCCTTATTTCAATATCGGTCTGCCAATTTTATAAAAAATTGTTGTTCCGGTAATAGCAATCTAGGTGATACTCACCTCCTGGGTTATTTTTTTCAGTCAAAGGGATATTTGAACCAAAACGTTACTCCAACCTTCTATCAGATTATTGAACACCTTCACCATGTGAAGCTTGCGGTTCAAGATTATCAATAGTCAGTTATGTCATGTTGGTTTCATCCCTTTGTCTCCAAAAGAGATGCAAGTTTTGTTAAGTTCATAATTACCAATACATGAACATTTAATAGTGACTCTAATTCAGATTTTTAACCATCATCCCTGGGGTTCTACACTCGGCGAACCTTACATTAAGGAAGCCACATCTACATCCTGCATGTGTGCGACCTGCTAAAAAAATCCATGTAGAATGGAAAAGAAAAAGTGAACTTACAATTACGTTGCAGCACTTTATTTTGTCTGAGTAAACAGGGAGTGTCCATCGGTGTGTGGATGGTTCTTCTGACCTTTCCAAACTCTTCAGGAGATGTATCTTCCCGTCTATTTAGACAAGAAGATGTAAGCCATTTTTTAAAATATATATATATATATATATATACTACCAGCAGATAAGGGGAGATGCACTGTGGTGCTAAATACCACTGAGTATTGCTCCAAAATGGAAAATCTACTCAGCAACACTGAAACTTACGAGAGACTGAAAAGAGACCCAATCAGCATTTACAAGAACAAAATAGTGAGCCATCTACAGGATTTAAAGAAAGCTCAAGTAATTGACCAGCGCACCTACTATCAACTCTACCCAGGCGACTGCGTTCCATGCATCTATGGCCTCCCAAAGATCCACAAGGAAGTAGCACCACTCAGACCTATTGTAAGTAGTATCAACTCCGTTACTTACAATATTACTAAATCACTTGCTACAATTCTTTCTCCCTTGTAGGAGACACCCCCCACCACATTCAGAACTCAACAGACTTCTCTGAGAAGATCAGTGACGTGAAGCTGCAACCAGACGAAAACCATGGTATCATTTGATGTCACGTCGCTCTTCACCTGCATCCCAAGAGAAGAGGTAAAAACAGTGGGGGGCAGACTACGGCGGGACAAGATGCTACACAACAGAACTGCCCTGACCCCGAACCAGGTTTGCTCACTATTGGAACTCTGCCTCAACACCACATATTTCAGGGACAATAGAGAATTCTACAATCAGAAGCATGGCTGTGCCATGGGCTCACCAGTTTCACCTATTGTTGCAAACCTATACATGAAAAGCATAGAAACTCAAGCCTTAATCTCCTTTAAAGGGACAAAGCCAAGGCACTGGTTTCATTATGTTGACGATAGATGGGCCACGGTAAGAAGGCAAGAAGTGGAGGCTTTTACTGAACACATCAATTCAGTCAACAATTACATCAAATTCACCAGGGAGCAGACCAAGGACAGAAAACTATCTTTCTTGGACAGCGAGGTATCTGTTCGGGAAAATGGAGACCTTGTCACAGAGGTCTACAGGAAACCCACACATAGTGACTCTTTGACTATCACCACCCACTAGAACACAAACTCAGTGTCATCGGGACTCTGCAACATTGGGCAGCCAGCATCCCATCCGTAGCAGAGGGGAAAGAAAAAGAAAACATAAATAGCAGAGAGGCCCTGAAAACTTGAGGCTCACCCAACTGGGCCTTTAGCAAAACCGGTAAAAGGCAGAACAAAGAAACCACTTCAAAACACATCACAAAAGGTCAGAACAGCATGGTGGTGCCCTATGTTTCAGGAGTATCCGAGAAACTACGTAGGATTTTCAGCAAACACAACATTTCTGTCTACTTCAAACCGGGCAACACACTCAGAAGGAGGTTAGTTCATCCCAAGGACAAAATTCTAAGGGAAAATTTTAACAATGTGGTCTATGCAGTTTAGTGCTGTGAAGAGTGTTCAGATCTGTATATTGGGGAGACCAAACAGCCACTACGCAAACGCATGGCCCAGCACAGGCGGGCGACCACATCAGGACAGGGCTCAGCAGTTTATCTCCATCTCAATGAAAATGAGAGTAGAGTAGTAAAACTACTAATGTTCCCTCCAACAACAACCAGAAACTGATGAAGTTCCTCAGTTGAGGAATGAAACGTCTTTCAACTCCAAGAAGAAGTCCAGTTGCTTACAACTAAACCCTTTTTGGAAAATGTAGGCCACATCTCAAATTAGATAAAATAGATAAAAAAAGACCAAAATTAGCCTAGAATGTGTATCAACTCTATAGACAACTATAGAAAATAGAGAAAATAGCACTATTTAGCCACACTTTATCAATACCGTTTATACAATACCTAATACATAACACCATCACCTGGTTACAAGTTCACCTTTTACATATAATACATATAACGGGTTAGATAATACTTAAGAAATGCACCTCAGTAATGCCACCTGGTGGCAAGGACTGCTCCTCTTGGGGTCTTTCAGCTTTGTCCTCCAGCGTTGAAAAGGAGGAGGAACAGTCTGAACGGAGTTAGAATGTGGTGGTGTGGTGTACAACCCCTTACTCCACAGTTTGCCATGTCCAAGAGAAGATTCTTGAGGCTCTGACTCAGGACTTCTTTGTTCCACATTTAGAGGTGCAGTTCTGCTTCTTGACAGAGTTGATGGTGGCTGCATGTGACTCTCTTTGTCCTCCCAGGGCATGGATGAATATGGGGGCACACGTGTGAAGTCTGGATAGTGAGGAGGCTCTGTATCAACAGACTCACTGCTCTGTATTTTCCTCTCCATCATCTCCGTCAAATTTTTCATACACTGTCGTACTTCACCAATCAGGCGCTCATTGTCTCTTAAACTTGTTGACAACAACAGAAGGAAAAAACTGTTAAGTTTCCAGTAAAACAAAATAATAAAAAAAACAAATAATGAAGAGGCATTCTCTCCTGTGATTAAAAAAAAAGTCAAGCAGCCTGCACTGTTTTTTATTGTACCTTTGTGAGGGCACCTGGTGGAGAGGAACTGGAGGTACAGCACCAGTGAAATGGCTGCTCTCAGAACCAAGAAATCCACTGTCCATCTCTGGGGAGATGATTCCATCCTGTTTGACAGTAAGAAAACAAGGATAATTTAAGTTTTTTTTCTTGTATTCTGTTTTATTTCTCCACAGGCTTATCTGTTGTATAAGACTTATTGAACAAGTAACTCATCTTGCTGATACTAATACTGACTTCAGACAGGACCTTTTTTGGTAAGGACAAGGTTCAGTGAACCTGAGCTGACCTGAGGATTTTCTCTTCTGCTTCCAGAATCCTGGACTTTACAGTCCATCCTCTCAGCTGCAGTCATCTCTCCTAGGCTGCTCAGGCTGCTGCTGTGGGACTTTCTCATCTCTGCCCACACTGGCCGACCAGGCTGATGAACTGACACCAAGTAAGATTCAAGAGACACCTTGTTTAAAGGTGGACTTGACCTGTTGTGTGGTTGTGTGCTGCTGTCCACAGTACAGCTCTGGTCATCCAGTTCAAACTCAACTGCTTTGTCAGGTAAAGGACTTGGGCTCTGGGAAGAAGAGTAGTCACGTAAAGCCAAAACCTCTGCACCATTTTAGGAAGGTCATCTAAGGCACTCTGACACTAAAATATGTCTGTTGCCTTGGTGAGGTATGTTGTGTCTAAAGCAACGCTGTTGTGTACTAGAGATGTGTATCTTTTTCAATGTACCTAGCTCACCATGGTAACCTATGCTTACCTAATAACTAGGTCTGGCCAGTGCTTACAGACCAATGTTGAATATGCCTCTATGCACAGCAATGGGCAGTAGGACTGAAACAATATAATACAGTTAGAGCAGGAATAATGCCGGCAGCACTCCAACAGGAGTGCCTTCTTTCTGATTAAACCCTCTCTGCTTGCATTTTCTAATAAAAATCTCTGTAGGTAATGCAATAGTATAGTAATAGGACTAGATAGTTTGAAGTTAAAATAAAATAGTGATAGTACTGATTGGGATAATAAAGTGTTACTCTGTTAGGGGAGGTTAGTGATAAACCAATTTTATTCCAGCACTTCATCCTTTTCCTATGCTGCTTTTGGCAAGAATTGTCTTTTTATAATCCTCACAACTATTATAACTCATGAAATTGTAAATACAAATAATTCCCTTTTATGCGAAAATACACAGAATACAAAGCTGAGACTGAGCACTGGCTACAACATGGACAACAAGACTCTTCCAAAACCTTAACATCTTCACACGTTTGCTTTTTAAGAGGCAAATTCAAAATTACTTTAAAACCAACAGACAGGCCTCTCTACTAAAATAAATCTTGGTTGAAAGGTTCATACCTCTGGGTTTCTATTGCCTTCTTCCTCCTCCTCCTCCTCCTCATCTTCTTCTAAGGGAACAGATGGAGGAAGAGGTAGGGGAGGTGAAGACAGAGTGGCCTCACACTTAGACTCCTCCTCCAGCATCTCCTCCACCTGGCCTTTCAGCCCTTCCACATGTAGACGAAAGCGACTGATCAGCTGCTCCAGGTCCCTGGAAGGAAATGACAAAATGAACGTGAAGGGAAGTGTCCCTTGTTAACTTTGGAAGCACTCTGGGATGAACTCATCTGATTCAATATTTGTCTTTCTTTAGAGGTCCTCAGGGTTACGGGACAAAAATCTGAAATGGCCTATCAAACAATATATCACCAGCCCTAAGCCTAAGTAATCCGTATTATAATTAGGATCATTGCCTATGCTAACAGCAGCCCAATAACCATTGGACAGCATCTGCAAATGCAGGGCTTCTTCAAACAAAAAATTCTTCATTAGCCACGTCTCCTTCCATGTCACAAAATTCCATTGTTACTGGCAGGACAAGATGATTAAATTCTCTATCTGGTGTCAAGTTTTTCATTAAGAGTACATATATGTTGTATTAATTGAATCACTGTCCTTATATATCTATTTCTATTGATAAGATATCAACGGACATTTTCAATTTAATTTATATAAATATATATAATAAATTAATATTAATATTATCAATTTTTTGCTCTCAGAGTTTGATTCTTGGTCAGTGCCAATAATCTGTGGGTTCACAATTATTGGACCCGACTTCTCACCGTTCTTCGTCAAAAGGATTTGTTTCTTCTCCTAGCTGCTGCCTGAGTGTGTGATCATCCTTTGCCAGCAGATAACCTCTTTCCAAGGAGTTCAGCTCCTCCACCACTTGCAGGAGGCCCTGAACAAGAAAAGGTCACTAGTGTGACAGCAAACAAAAAACAAAACAAAATGAAAGCGCTAAAAATGTCTACTTTACTTTACCTTTATCTGTTTAACAGGCTGAGAAGACTTAGTTTTCAAGTTGTCCTCAAATGAGTATAGCTGTAGTATAAAGAACACAAATCATCATCTTTTAACTAAACCGTCTAGAATCCCAGTCTTTTGAGCCTATTTATTTACTATGTATTTATTTTAAATATATAAGGTTCAACCTGATTAAAGAATTTTTCTGCCTGACTGTGGAGAACCTGAGTCGTCTGTGTTACTACACAGGATTTCATATCTGTGAAAAGTGAAATAGAGAGACTTCATAAAAATCTTTCATACATTCACACTGATGTTGATAATGAGGCAAACGCCTATAAAATTCAAACCCTTATGAGCACCTTCTTCATTTGCTTGAGAAAGATCTGAGTGCAGCTCGGCTCTTTGAGCTCGGGGAAAGTCCAAGGTTACCAACTTGGAAAGGTTGAAGTTTAGTCCAGACTGCATGAGAGGACTGGGTTTCGGAGGTTCTGAGAACAGATTCACCTGGTGAAAGTAAATAATAAGACAAAAAACAATATGTGGTGATACTGTTTATTTAGTCAGGTAAAACATAAAAAAAATGCTGTATACATCGCTACAAAACCATCAACCAAATGGTTGATTTAAAGACATGGTAAAGGAGAAAATGATGGTACAAATGGCTTCTTTTGTGATTAAGTTTTTGCACAAGTATTTTCCCAAGGCACCATCTCCTTCCTGCTGCAGGATGATAGTAACAGTTAGGATACTCATGCAAAACCTCCCAGAATGTTAAAGCCTATCTGCAAAACTTTGGAATTAATTGCAAGGATTTGAAAATGTGAACTTGTTTTCTTTAGTTATTTCATTCTGATTCATTTAATTTGTTTTGGCACTTTTTGTCCTTAATTGTAAAACAATTTACAACAAGCAAAAATTGTGTATGATATTTATGCAATCCTCATTTTCAATTAAAACACCTACAAGTTTTACTTATCCATAGTTAAAAGTACTAAGAAGTCAATGCTTCATCTATTACCTTTGCTCCCACACGCATGCGATCAATGGTGTTTTCTGCCTCGGCGTGTTTAGTCAGCAGTTTGTCATAGTTTTCCTGCAGAATAAGTATGTAACATATATATAAGTACATATAAAGTGTATGTATATTAAATATATAATGTACTTCTCATTTATGTATGAATCAAGAACACGTTTTAGCTTCTGTATTTATTTTTAATTCAGGAAAAATTTACTTTAAGTACAGATTAAAACCAACATAATTACTTGGTGCACAAAGACAAAGATACGAAATAAGTACAGAAACAAAGGCCATGACTTCTGACAAAAGTCAGTGTAGAACATATTCAGACTTTGCTGCAGGGGAGTGTGGGAGTAGGTCAAGGAGTCATTAAAGCGTCCTCAATAAGTATGTCTTTTCCAAACATCCCTGCCCATGGAAACAATATAGTCACTAAAGGAGTTGAGTTCAATGTTAACTACAGAGCAGGAGACTGTGGTAATCTGTGTGGACATTAATGTTGTTGTTGTATACATCTGTAGCTCTCCAAAAATGTAGAAAAAAAAATCTCAAGATAAAGGGCTTTGAATTTAGCTCAGCGCTGAGCATAAATATGGTAAAAATATGAAGGTTTTTGAGACACCAAGATTTACAATCATATCACATTTAACTATGAGGAGACCTGGGGAAGTGTTCAACATCAACCATCAGTTCCCTCTCCTTCATTCTAGTTTTGTGTTTCTCCATCAGTACCTGCAACTGTTCCACAAGAGCAATGGCCTGCTGCACCTTGATGTTGGAGGCTCCCTCTGTGGTGTTCAAGAGGACATCTCTGGCAAAGTCTGCTGGATTCTGGGGAAAGTCTGGTGATAGGGACGCCAACACATGTGTGCGTTTGCTTACACTTGGTAGGGCATAGTCTTTGGGAAAGAGGACTCTGGGGGCCACTTTTGAGAAGTCAGGTGTCTTGCGCACAAACAAATTTCTGAAAAAAATATGTAACCAAACATTTTTTTAACCAAATTACAAAAGTAGCAGATACAATATTAACACTTTGTGGAGACAAAGGGTCTGACCTGGGTGATTCATGAGACTTCCTCCTGCCTCCAGGTGTCCTCAGTTCTGTAGATGAAGATTGTTTCTTAAGGACTGTAGGTTCGATGATGTCTTCTTTCTGGGAAATCTCCTGAACCACCTCCTTCTCTCCCTTCTTCACTTCCTGCTCCTCCACCTTAGATAATTGAGGACTGATATCAAAGATTTCGCTGTTGCTGCACGACTCTGTGCAACTGTCTACAAAGTCCATGAGTGATAACGACTCAGCCTCAATCCCTAGAAAAGAAGTCACAGTTGTCGGTTGGTCATGCTCATCTGATAATAACTGGGTATCCATAGTGCCTTCTTTTAGACTTGTGTTTAATTGATGAGTTGATTAACTATTATATCACTGTATTCATCAGATTCATGACATGTAAACCTATAAAGTCATAAAAGGTTCATCCAGAGCAGCCAAAAATGTGCACATGAAAGGAAAATGTGTTCTCTGACTTTTTCCTTTCATGCTGGACCGGTAGTGTGTGTTATGGGTGTGTTGGACACAATTATATAATTCCTGGCGTACAGCTACATATGGAAACAAATATTGCAACATTTAGTAAAGTTGATGCTGTTTACAGCTGTGACTTTTTCATCAGAATCATTTAATGATGTGAAATTATCAGTGGTCACTGGTCCGGAGAGACCACTCATCACTCAGTCCCAATCTGACCAGGTCCACTATTTCGTTTTAAGTCAGTCAGAATCCTTATCATGCTATGATACGCCACTGCACACAATAAAATGTGACCGCTGCATTTAACCTATAACCAAAGTTAAAAGTAGGCTTAGTGCACCTCAGTGGTAACTTGGCAGTTGGTGGATTTAAACCTGGAACATTTCGGACACCAGTTCAGTTCCTCAACCACTAGGACAGTGATTTAGGAACCTACAAGTAGTGTTCTGTGTACATTGCATTGTGTCCATTGCAAGTGTTAAGCAGAGATGTTCAAAAGTACCCTTTTTCCAAGTCCAAGTCAAGTCTCGAGTCTTTATGCGCGAGTCCAAGTCAAGTCTCAAAACTCAAATAGCTGAAAGTTTTCATATTAAATGCTATCCGAGATAATACTGCATTGTTTTGGATTAAAAGTATGTACTGTACTGTAATAAAGACTTATAATATGTTATTGCACACTGCATCATCAAAGTTGATCAAAATAATGTACTGTGCATGTGCAATGTGAAGAAACAACAAAAGCTTGAACAATGTATTTTGTGAATACTACAGGATACATACAAACTGATTTGCGTATGTGGTCTTGTCCTTTTACCAACTGAAAAGAACACATTAGGGTAAATCAAAATATAACCGAGTACAGTATGTACTGTACTGTACTACACTATAGGGCTATAATAATATATTATAGCCCTATACTGTGGTACAGCAGTACTGTAGTGCAGCGCACACTGCATCATCAAAGTTGATCAAAACAATGCACTGTGAATGTGCTTAGGCTAAGAAATCATATGCATTACATATGATTTAAGGAGAGATTTCCATTTCTGTTACGTCAGCGACAACATTGTTCAAACTAAAACAGCCAATCATGTATAGAATAAACGTTAGGCTCAATACACGCAGGCTGCTACTTGCCGATAAACGTAAAGTATAAAATAAAACGGTAACGTCAGGGGAGGGGAACTATAAAACTAGCCAACAGACTATAACTGTGGCTGTATTCGTTTGCTAACGGTAACATTACCTTCCCACACAAGCCCAGTTTCCCTTTGCCCACTGACCTATCCTGTGTTCTGAGTTGCCTGAGAAAGTTCAACGTTATTGATCCAGCATCATCTTATCTTAACGCCAAACTCCTTACAAGTAGCCATCCACTTACTGGATGTCTGCGCAAAGTCTTTACAGGCAAATGCAATGACAAAATGAATCGCTCCGGTCTGGCTTACCGTTGCCATGGTCATTGTGATATGAAACCTAAACTTGAGGCTGCACGCATGCGTTACAAACTTTAGCACGCTATAAGGGAGTAAAATACTTCTACACGCAATTTTTTCATAGCGCTGGGAAACGCATCGTAAAAAGTGAAATGAGTTAAATGATAAAATAGATAATTTCTTCATTATGGACTTTATTCATGACTTGTGAGTTATAACACCAAAGTCAAAGTGAAGTCTCGAGTGTTACACGGCAAGTCTTAAGTCAAGTCACAAGTCTTTATTTGTGCGACTCGAGTCCGAGGCTTAGACTCGAGTCCCCATGTCTGGTGCTAAGTGTCAATCACAAATATAACAAACAATGCCCTGGATATACTCAGCTAAAATCTGGTAAAAGATCTCAATCTTTACTGACCTAAGTCTATTCTTGACATCTCTTTGATATAGTTCATTGTCAATGGTCATCCACCTCCACCTGCTCCACCAAAGTGTGTCTTCTTCATTGTCAAGTTGGAGAAGACTTGTCCGTGAGAGATGAGCGAGAAAAGAGCCCCCTAAATACGGTTGTTTCTGAAACAACAAAACAGTGACAGATATTAACTTGTCAGATCTTATTCATGTTAATATCTGCAAAAGGCTGTGAACTTTGTGTGTTAATTTCCTCTAATTTTTCTATGACAGACTGACCTGCAATATTTATAATAAGAAAAAAAAAGAAATCAAAGAAAATATTTGAATCTTTAAACTTTAAAAGTCTTGTTTGATATAAGCAAACATAAAATACAAAAATATGAACAACCTTCATGAGTCTTATAGTCTTAATAAATGTAAATAAACTGGCCAATGGAGAATCTCTAAAAGCAAAAATTCTAAATGAAAGTCCGTTTTTATCTGCTTATCCATTACTAGGTCACGGGGGCAGCAGTCTCTACAACTGACCCCCAAATCACATTGCACCATACTGTACATCCTGCAGAAGGTGAGCCCACTGGAAATCAACTGCCCAAATCGGGATTCAAACTTGCCCAGGAGGTGAACCCTGGAGTTTCACACCAAAGACCAGACCAGAGACATTGCTTCTGGGCCAAAGTGAAGACCCAAATTGAAAGTGTAAAAATAAAATACATAATAGACTACAAAAATTTGGTAAAAAAAATGTCAAAGACATCTCTTGATTGTTTGTAGTGTGTATGTCAGTTTAAAATAAATAATGGATGACTTACTTAAAATAAGTCTGTCAGCAGTACAGTAAGCCGTTGTGTACAGAAGAGTACACATCAGCAAACATACAGTGAGAGCTGTTGTGGACCTAAATTCCTCTCAGTATATAAGATAAAGCCATGGAGACATTTGTCAGACTTTAGAAATTACTAGCCTGTGTATGTATTGTACAGTTGCCATGGTGATAAGCAGAGCTTTAGTTGGATGTGAACTTTGGTGACACACCGGTCTAGAAATTATTGCAGAACAGCAACAAACCTTGTTAACAAACACACTTTCTCAGAATTTTTAAGTGCCTTTCTTTTTGAAGAGAGAAATTAGCTTCTTTGTTTGTTTCTTTTTTGTGCCCCATTCTGTCTCAAATATTCACAAGTCTTAACATATTGAATTAAGACATTTACTTAAAATATACACAATAAACACAGAAATGAGATATCATTAATGGGAATTACAAAATTGCCCTTTTCCCACAGTTTTGTGAGATGCTGATTCTGCCATACAAATGTCCATTTAACTCAGTGGTGGACCATCAGTGCCAGCAAGGCCTTCTCTGCTGGCCTAAACATACTCAGAAAAATAAATTTATTCATAATTTTTTAAATAAAATTATGAATTATTTATTTTCATTAGGGAAAATATAGTTTTTACATTTTAAAAGTTGGATAAAAACCCTTTTTCCAATCATATTTCAGCAATCTAGTATTGTCAGGTCCTGGAAATCTGCCATGGCCTTTAGAATCAAAAGTGAAGGCCGTGCCTGCTGTGAGTGAATGGGCACGGCCAGTTCAGTTCACAGCGCTCAGCGCTGTTTAACACGCTAAACTGGAACCTGGACACCTACCTTAAAGGAAACACTATTGTTCCTGTGATTGGATAAGCTCTCCCAGGAGTCTGACAACGGCATCTTGGGACAGATTGAAACTGAACTAGGAGATCTGTAGCAACAGACAGATTGTGGATTTTGACATATTTTGGGTAAACAAGAACCTTCATTGATGAAAGCTCCCAGTCCTTAAATAGAGGTAACTACGTGGAACTTCTATCTTTTCTTACTGTATACGATCCAGGCTTGCAGTAGTACCTGTCCACTAACAGGGTGTTTGCTGGGACATCAGGAAAAGATCCAAAATAACCTAATTTATGTTATTGCTGAAGTGATGTGAGACGAGATAAAAGCGGAGATCAAAAGTGCCCCTTTTGTTGCTGTGATGGTTGATGAAACCACAGATGAAACCACAACACGGCACAGCTTGGTCTGCGGTCCTGCAAATTAAGGTGAAAGAGAAGGCACCCATGGTCCTATTCATTCACTGTTATGCACATCGCCTGAATTAAGATTTAACTCAATGGGCCTCAAAGACACCGGAGCCAAGTCTGCCAGTGAGCTAGCGTCATTGATGGAGGATCGTGCTGTATGGAGGAGTCATGTTCACACTCGCCGCATAGCGGCATGACTGACTAACAAGAGGCCACAAAACTTGAAGAGTGCAGTGTTTTTTTTTCAAATTTAAATGGGCCGGCTGCGTTCTTCTCTAGATCTCTGAAGTGCACGCAGCTCTTGAATGACATCTGCAAATAGCGTCTCCCTCACGTTGCGCCAAAACTATGGCAATATGTGTCTCGACTCGTGAATGCAGTCTCGCAAAAGACGTGGTGCAACACCAGAAGAGCTGCACGCCCACTACCAAAAACTCAACCACAGTATCCTGGACAATATTCTTTCTCAGAAACGGAACTGATTTCAGGACCACAACATGCTTCTCTCCCTCCTCAACCCCCAGCACTTTCACAAATGGCTGATTTATTCGTAGTATTAAACTGTGCCGGTGGCCAAGTGGTTGACAATTTCATCTCCACTAGGTGCCGGTGTAGCGACATTTAAAAAAAACAAAAAACCTTCAAAATTATTTCAAATATTCTGGAAATTAAGTGTTGCTTGATGAGCCCATATAAAGGCTGATATAATGTACATGTGTGAATTCTCAAGTCCTGGTGTCACACTGATGTTATTAAGAGGCGTATTAATTTGACGCCACACAATTAGGACGTCATCGAAGGTCTATGGTCGAAATGCACGGCCCGCCACTGATTTAAATAATTTAGAATTTCAGTTAATTTATAATTTTTGTTTTATTTTTCTAGTTTTTTTTTTCTTTCTGCCATTCTGTAAAAAAGTCTTGCGCAGCCACTTCCCCGAGGAGATCGCGAGCAAAGGCACGTCTCTTTTGCAGTCACTTCGGCCTACAATCATTAACTTTGTTTTAGGATACATGCCTAATGTATTAAGAAATTATCATGAGATAGTTTGCTTTTAAATTGTGTCAAAATGGTATATAGGCTATAACGATTAGCCAGTTTTTCCAAAGACAATTTACAAACTAACCTTCCATATTAATGCAGAAGATGTCGCCCACTACAGCACAAGTTGCTGAGCCTTTATAGGTGCTGTGAAGATGAAACGTTATGTAGGCCTATTGTTTTGCATCACTAATTGTAGCCTATAATAGCAATAATTTCATGTACTATGCAGGTTGGCATGAATGTTTGAATGATATTGTAGCGTTCCCTAATTGATGTTTCAATGTGAATTGTTCGAAGGGTTCTGTTGTCTGCCATGGTCTGTGAATGTGAGAGTGGGAGAGACGCAGCAGGTCCGTGTTTGCTCTATGTATTGACGTGGTTATGGTCGACAGCAGTGTTGGCCAAGTTAACTTGCTCAGTGTGACACCTGGGCTGTTTCAATAGACACAAATTGTACATCCTGGTAGGAATGGTAGAAAGACACACACAAAGCTCTATGTGGTTGAAAGCTTTTACCAACACTCCAATATAAACATTTTGAATGAAAAATTATAATATTACCACCTCCACACACATAGATTGCTTTCTTAAAAATTGTTAATTTGCCTTGTATGTCTTTTAAGCTTTTTGATCACTTACTGCAGCAGACTTCCTGAGGAGAAAGGTGGAGGCTCCAGCAGGTGGCAGCCGTATCACATTATCTGCCACTAATTAACCCAACAATGGTTAATTAGGTGATATTAAATAATTTTCCACAGCACACCTGACAAACTCTCACGGCACACTAGTTTGCTGCGGCACACTGGTAGAAAATCACTGCTTGAGCACAGAAGCAGAGGTATATACACAGGGTACAGTAAAAAAAAAAAAAATAAAATAAAATAAATCCCAGGATTCCCGGGAAATAGCTTATCTTTTCCAGGCATTTGATTTTTGTCATTTTTGGGAAAAATATTAAACCGTAGTCACTACTTGTCTTGGCCCAGATTAAGTCGAAAGAGAATAGGATTAGTTTGCTAAATAGCAGACACACACATAGAAAAAAAAGATTTTAAAGTAGCTAGCCATTGCAACTAACTTCTCAGCACCAGTGGGTATCAAGTACATGACTATAGGAATAACCTAACTACATTGTAATTTATGACTGAACTGACTGTAACGTTTAATAAATTATTAAAGCAGCATTGGTTCACTAATGTGCACTTATGTTTGTTCACAGAGTAACCTGGGATTTATCTTTGTCACCAGATGGAGGAATTTAATCGGCTCTAAAAACACTGAGGGGTAGGGGTGGGGGGCAGGGGGGTGCTCGTATGTAAAAAGACAATTGTTGTCGGCATAAGTAAAGAGTATGAGGCTGATGCAGATGAAGGGGATCCAATTAACTTGTCTAAGCTGCAGGGTGGAGGAGTAATAATTTGACTGTAGCAGTGAAGGATGTATGAGAGACATGAAACTTGACTGGGCAATTGATATATTTGTGTTCACCATATAGACCATGACAATATGGGAGTAAGAAAAAAAAAATCTATTGATCGCATGATTCATAAAAATGAATAATTTATTTTACTGGCCTTGATAAATTGCACTGTCCAAGCATGTTTGTTTTCCTTGTCTATTGCCTCAAACAGCCTGGATAACAAAAAGGTTAACTCTGTGCACCCAACTGTGAATACTTAGTTTGTCAAGGTTATAACAGTACAAACAGAGCAGCACGAAATAGGGTGAGCTCTTAAAGTGTAGTTGACAACACTGAGTGTATATCAACCACTACTCCCAACAGCCCTTTCCATTGGACCATAGGAAACATTCACATTTGAGAGAGGTGGAGAAGGTGGAGGAGTTCAGATACTTAGGCTCAATCTATCAATTCTATCCAAAGGTCCAAGCTACATGGGAGTGGAATTACATTAGTGTTTGTGTGTGTGATAAAAAAAAAAGAGTAAGAGGATGGGAAAGGGAGGGATAGAGGGAGGGAGAGAGAGAGAGAGAAGGGCAGGGGGATGTATATAATCAAAGTGAGTTGCTGAGGAGGTTCAAGTCTTGTTGCAATAAAAAAGGTGAAATAAAACCACCTTTAATTACTCTCTCACGGTTACACTTGTTGACTGTTGTATTTTCAATAGGAGAATGTACTTGATGTGAAAATATGTGTTTTAAATAGTGTTCATCTCTTGTTTCTAAAGACAGAAAAATGTGATTTTTTGTCAGATATACTAGAGAAATATCAAAATGTAGTTGTTCTGATAATATAGACAAGCACTTGGCAAGAAAACGAAATCTCAGAAAAGTCTGACAAATTCAAGCTTTACTTGTCTGAAAGTAGGTTAACTGTATACTGTTTACTGTTCAGTCTACTCATTGTGTGGCCATCTCTCATCTTAAGTCATATGGAACTTTCTTTGGGAAAAATCCTTTTAATGCTACACAACAGAATTTATTGGAATAACTAGCTCAAGCCAGCAAAGAATATCTTCGAACACACACCATATCAGGTTAAAGAGGACACATTTAACAAAACACAAACTAAACAGCAACTATATAATGACAACAAAGTAGTAACTTTAATAAACTACTGGTTCAAATAACCAAATATTGTTATAACTATGTGGATAGAAGACCAGGTGCGAACAGCAAACACTGAGAGTGTATAGTTATTAAGTGAAGGGTACACTTTACCGCCCATGTATGAAGTAGAAAGAGCACATTGCTCAAAACCATTAAAGATAGATAGATAGAACTGTATTGATCCCTCAGGAGTATCCTTCAAGAAATCCAATGGAGGTGATAGGGATTGAACTCTGAAACTCATACATGAAAAGCATACCTCTACCACTAAGCCAAATCTTGTTACAAAACCATTTAAAGGTAAAGGCACAGGAATCTGGAGGTTTTGAGCAGAGCTGCTAAACAGGTGTTTAAGGAGACCAGCTTTACTCAAGCTTTTGTATTTCTTCACAATCAAAGACAACACAATATGATATTTCTCTCACACAGGAACCAGTTACAGGCTGCAACATATAAGACCTAAAAAAATGAACATTAATAACTTATGATCAGATGAGTTCAGAGTTCAGGCAAGTTGCTGTACTTCATACTTGCTTGGGTAATTTTTTTAATATGTAATACCCACTAATATAAAAAAATAACAGTAATATATGAATAATGGCCATTATATTTGTTTTGGCTCTTATGTACACGCCTTGGACAAACTAAAGTAACCTCTTGAAGTAGACCACCAATGTCACTTTATTACAGACACATAGAATACTCAAAAAGCAACGAGGAACAAACTATATATATATATATATATATATATATATATATGTGCTGTATGTGCTATATGTGCTACATATATATATATACATATATACATATACATACATATATGTATATATATAGAGAGAGAGAGAGAGAGAGAGAGAGAGTTTGTTTTCCAGATGTAAGTCAGTAGCATGAGACGTTACTAAAAAAAAGAAAAAACCGACTTGTCCAACATCAGTTCACCAGGTTAAACCAGTCAGGCTGGAGAGACGCGCATATACAACACCGTGCATTTTAAACAAAATAAAGACTAAAAAGTATACATCAAATATCTATTGTGGAACAAACACGTTTTGTAATTTTTTTTGCAGGACTTACCTTAGACTCCAGAGGAGAAACACAGATTCGCACTAGAGTTAAAATGTAACCCGTGCTCTTGTTCTTTCGAGTCCTCTGTTGCCTTGAAAACCACCAAACTAAAGACAACACACGTCACCATGGTACTACGGACAACGACAAACCTCCACAAGGGGTTCAGTACCCAGTCCACAACATCAGCGACAGTGTCTGCAGGGGTTTGTGAGAAACTTCACGTTAGTCTAAGAGGTGGAGCTTCATGGCTAGCACTAAAGTTAGCATAGCCTATGAAACGCTGAAACAATACGAGAGCCGCATTAAGCTGGCATTTATTGACGGGAATTTGAAGCCTTAGAAAAGACGCAAAGGGTTAGGGTTAGACTGATTTTTGTAGTTATTATACCTATATTATATCCAGGTTCTATAAAAAAGCACCCGTGGAATAAATTGAACCCGGACTACAGGCTCACAGGTTACTTTCACATCAAAATGTGTCCAAATGACCAGAACTTTATTAAAACAGCCTATTACGATCAAGTGAATATTATTATTTGACTATGAACAACGACTTCCTATCGGCATTAATGTTCTTTTGGATTACGTGGCCTGTCACACTAATTGTGGTTTCAGACGTGTTTTCATTTGACATGAGTTTTGATTAGCCACAAAGCTAACGCAGTCGAAAAAAAGTTGCGATGTGTTTGGAACGCCACTAGAGGGCCTTATTGAATTAGGTAAGATGAGAAATTGTGTTTGACTAATTTCAAGATCATTTGTGTTTACTGGCATTCCAGCTACAATTTGTACAGGGCAGAAAGAGCGCACGAACGTTTGTTTATGTCTTATCACAAACTCGACAACGTAATTTCTACTGAATCAGTTGAATAATAATAATTGATTTGTGATAGAAGAGTGTCGGCTCAACTCAGTGTCAACTGTCTTGTAAACCAGGGAATGGTTTACAAGACAGTTGTGAGACCAGCATGAGGAATAGGCAAAAGACAGGAGGAAGAGTTGGAGGTGGAGGAGTTTAAGATGATGAGGTTCTTTTTAGGGGTGACCAGGATGGACAGGATCAGGAATTAGGTGATTTACAACAATGACAGGAAGGCTTGGACAAAACATGTTCAGGGGATTATTATTGGATTGTATTGGTAGAGGAATGCTACAGATGGAGCTACCAGGCAGGAGACAAAGAGGAAACCCAAAGAGGAGTTTTATGGATGCAGTGAGAGAGTACATGGCGGTAGTTGAATTAGAGGAAATGTTGATTTGCTGTAGCAACCCCTAAAAAAGGGACAAGCCAAAAGGACAAGTAATAATAATAATGAATAACAATAAAACTTTACCTTGATGGCGCTATGTGACAATAAACCTATGCCCCTGATGTAGCTTGACTACCCACAAAGTGTTTTTGAATTCTTCATGATATTTTATTTGACAAAAAGCATACTTTACAGCTAATGAAAGAGAAAGGACATTTTTTAAAACGGAATTAAAACCATAAACCCAGTAAACTGTTCATTCATAAGATAAAGTAGGCAATAAAGAAACTAACATCGCAGATAAAATTAATTAAACTTTTAAAATAAGATGGCAAATCACCCTGTTTTGAAGAGGATTCTTATACAGATACTGAAATAAACTCTAATATCCTAATTTTCAGAAGGATACTCCAGAGGGATATCTATCTATCTATCTATCTATCTATCTATCTATCATCGTCTTCGTAAACTTATACGCGTCGTTTACGCGCCACCGTTGTTTTATTTTTCGCCCCACAACACCCTGTCTCTTATACACATCTCCGTTAACGGCCGACGCATGGCCGGGACTTCGGCTCCCGTTAACGGCCGACCCATGGCCGAGACAGATGACATCTATCTATCTATCTATCTATCTATCTATCTATCTATCTATCTATCTATCTATCTGTCTATGAATTGAATGCCTTTATTGTCATTGCACATACATACAACAAAATTTGAGTACTACTCAAGTAACGTGCATAAAACAGAAATAAATAAATAAATGAATAATAAATACAAACATCCCCAAGCTGAAGAAGGAGTCCTACCGAGCCCGACTGGCTCGGGGGACTCCTGAGGCTACCGATAGGTACAGGCTGGCTAAGCAGGCCATGGCGCGGGCAGTGGCGGAAGCAAAAGCTAGGGCTTGGGAAAGGTTCGGAAAGGCCATGGAGGAGGATTATCGGTTGGCCTCGAAGAAATTCTGGCAAACCGTCCGGCGCCTCAGGTGGGGCAAGCAGTTCCCCGTCCACACTGTTTACAAGGGGGATGGGGAGCTGTTGACCTCTGTGGGGAGTGTTGTTGGACGGTGGAAGGAATACTTCGAGGATCTCTTAAATCCCACTGACACGTCTTCCTCAGAGGAAGGAGAGACAGGGTGCTCAGTGGATGACTCACCAATCTCCTGTGCTGAAGTCACTGAGGCAGTTAAAAAGCTGCTAGGTGGCAAGGCGCCGGGGGTGGATGAGATCTGCCCTAAGTACCTGAAGTCTCTGGATGTTGTAGGACTGTCTTGGCTGACACGTCTCTGCAACATCGCATGGCATTCGGGTTCGGTACCTTTGGAGTGGCAAACTGGGTTGGTGGTCCGTATTTTTAAAAAAGGGGACCAGAGGGTGTGCTCCAACTATCGGGGGATCACACTCCTCAGCCTCCCAGGGAAAGTTTACTCCAGGGTATTGGAACGGAGAATTCGGCCAATAATCGAACCTTGCATTCAAGAGAAACAATGCGGTTTTCGTCCTGGTAGAGACCAGCTCTACACCCTCCAGAGAGTTCTAGAGGGATCATGGGAGTTTGCCCAACCAGTCCACATGTGTTTTGTGGACCTGGAGAAGGCTTTTGACCGGGTTCCTCAGGGACTCTTGTGGGGGGTACTCAGGAAGTACGGGGTTGGAGACTCTTTGCTAAGAGCTGTCCAGTACCTGTATAAACGGAGCAGGAGCTTGGTTCGCATTGCCGGTAATAAGTCGGATCTCTCCAGTGCATGTTTGACTATGGCAGGGCTGTCCTTTGTCACCGGTTCTGTTCATCACTTTTATGGACAGAATTTCTGGGCACAGTTAGGTGCCGGGCGAGGTCCAGTTTGGGAGACACCAGATTTCATCTCTGCTGTTTGCAGATGATGTTGTTCTGTTGGCCTCTTCGAACCAGTTTGGGTGTTTGGGTGTCTCCGAATGTTGCCCCGCAACCCGGTTCCGGATAAGCGGATGAAGATGGATGGATGGATAAATACAAACAGACATGACTTCAATTTTAAAATACAATACTAAAAATACTGAAGATATTTAGAACAGTGCTAGATTGATAAAAGTGGTACCTGGATCATAAAAGCAGAATTAAACACAGTGTCACTAGTAATAGTCAACTAGTCAACTATGTATAATTGACAATTTTTTCCAAGTAATTTGCCCATAAATATGTTTGATTATCATGATATAGATTTCGTACAGGAAATTACAATTCTTACTAGTTTGCGCCAATTTTTAGCTATTTCTTTTATTGCCTCTTCCCTCTTGTCCTTATCTTTAAAATCGCCAAGACGAATATTAAACAGACAAGGATGGTCTTGCCAAAGATCCACAAATTTGTCTTCTAATATTGTTTCATTCAACAAGTCGCTGCTGGTTGCCATCTTGTGGCATCATAGAAACGCATGCGCTTAAATCATTTGTAGTGAGAAAAGTGCTCACGTAGCCCGCACACGATGAGACTTTGTTCACATGCGCAGAGAGAAATTGAGCACGATCGATTTTTTGCTCACGGCCTCTACTGACAAATGGCTCATGTAAATTTACGCGCACACAATGAGAATCTGACGCTGAGCAATCAGCGCGCCAAATCCTCCCCCGTGTGTGCCGGGCTTAATTAGCAGGGTGGTAGCAGTCTATGATGTTTGTGGCTTTGATGTGAAGTCTGGAGCTAGCAATCTCCTCCATGGAAGGCCGCACAGTCAAACGCTGCTGCTGCTGTGCCAGTCACTGCTGGTGGTTCAGATGGTTGCTGCATCACTCACTTAGGGAGACATAGAACAGGGGGCACCGGGATTAGACGAGAATGAACCTATGAATTTGAAAAGGGTGAGGAGGAGAAAACAGGAGATCTAGGTACAGAGGTGACAGATAATGGGGGAGGTGGGTGATTTGGGGAACAAATCTGTTAATGAGAATACAGACAGGGCTGGGGAACTAAGTAATAAGGTGGCAGACAGTGTGGTTTCGGCGTCTTGGACTAGTGACACACCTGAGGCGATGGAGGTAGGAGGTCAGCCAGGAGTTGATGTGCAGGAGCAGGAATAAAAGAGGAAGAAAAGGCGACCTGTAGAAGTGGTGGCCAAAAATTGGCAGCAGTGATGGTAAGGCAGCTGAGTGGAAGGGGGTCCAACACCCCATTGATATAGAGTCCAGGGAGGCGGGTCTGGACATGGTATGTTGAAAAAAGAAAACAAGGATGGTTGCACCAGAAGAGGCGGTGAGGTGTGTGAGTCAGATGACAATAACTTGCCTCCCTTGTTCCAGACCAATGCCCAGGTATACACAGCAAATCTGGCTTTATTCTCGAGACAGACTGAGGGATGCAGGAATGTGGCTTTACAGAAACAATTCCCAAATCTTGTGGGTTTTCACACCTCAGCCAGACATTTTATGAGGCATAAGACAGAGTCCAATGTGTGTGGCTTCCCTTGAATATCTATCTATCCATCTGTCCGTCCGTCCGTCCATCCATCAGTCTGTCTATCTATTTTCTTAATCAAAATAATTAATTAAATCTCTAATAAAAATCTACACAAAAAACATGTTAAATCTTGGTTGTAAAATAAATCATACTTTCATTATAAACAGATGACCTTGTATAGAATGTGTTACATTCAGCTAAGAGGATCAGCTGATGTCTGATAACCAACCATAAGAAACAAGTGTAGCAACTAGAGAAGAAATAAAGAATGTGGTCCAGTGCCAGGTCAGCAGGTTAGTGTTGGCCAAGGGAGTGTGACCTTTTCAACCATGCAGGTGATTGGATATGTGCAAACTCAAAGTAGTCTGAGCTGTCCATTCCTGGTGTTGGAATGGAGGCCAGCAAACTGTCAGTGTTTGGAGTCTGATTAATGAGACTGCCAGCTGCCTTCATCTCTTCCCTCCATCATCCCATCCTCCAGGACAACCCATTAATATCAAGTCAAAGACAGAGGGATGAGCCAACGGTGACGAAATAGGTCTCTAGGAATCCGTATGTTATAATTGTATCATGCAAATATTTGACTTCCATGTCAAAACTGTCTGTTCCCAAACAACTATGATTCAGTTTTCAGAGTTTATAGATTATCCCCACCCTGCCCCTGAAAACAAGAATGTTTATTTAATGAACCCTCATATGCTTGTTTGCAAAACTGTTGAGTGCCTGCTAGAACTTATTAATTTATCTGTGCAAATCACTGAACAAAATGCTGGCACCAGCATTCCTGATTCCTATATATCACAAAAGAGAGATAACATGTCTGTGAAACATAAGTAAAGACAGTGTGGAAAAAGGAGCTGACCACAGCCCTGTGGGGCTTGTCCCCCATCACGGTTTTCTCATTCAATTCGGAATCGATAACCGAAGTAGGTAATTTGGTATTCGATCCCGTATTAACTAATCCGCATTCGATTTACTTTGCATTCACATTCAGTTTAATTTGGTATTCGCTGTGCATTCAGTACCTGCTTTGCATTCACACACAATAAGGGAGTGAATGTGCATTACACTAACCATGGTCCAGTTTCAATTTGATCATGTGGTTATATAACGAGATCTCGTTAATATGCGGTTTTATTCAACATGGATTCTGTCAACAAACACGCGCAATTTTGAAGAAGAAATAGAGCAGGTTAAAGAAAGATCAAGGCGATGTATGAAGGCGATGAGAAGGAGACTCAAAAACCAACTGGAGAAGATAAGAAGAGAAAATATGAGGAAGTTTTTTGTAATCCTGTTCGTAATAACGCAGCAACATACAGCGGTTGACAAGGAAATGAGCCGCTTCCGTAGCATGTGGTGTCACAAGAGGACTTCAGTGTGGTTTTACACGAGATTTTACGAGCTCGTTAAACTAATACGGGTGTGGTTGTGTTCACACACACGTGGGGAGTGACAACCGTTTTACTTTTATTTCCTTTACACCCGTATTAGTTAACTGGTTTCGTGTTGCAGCGAATACCGAATTAAGTGCCAGTGTTCCTTTTCCCTACTGTTGGGTAATCACTGTCATCACAGTCACCTGTGTTCGTCATTAGTCTCACTCGTGTCACCTGGTCTCTTAAGGATGGTCTTGCCAAAGATCCACAAATTTGTCTTCTAATATCGTTTCATTCAACAAGTCGCTGCTGGTTGCCATCTTGTTGCATCATTGTCACGCATGCGCACAAATCATTTGTAGTGAGAAAAGTGCTCATGTAGCCCGCACATGATGAGACTTTGTTCACTTGCGGCGAGAGAAATTGAGCACGATCGATATTTTGCTCACAGCCTCCACTGACAAGTCTTTCTAAGAATCCTGGGAGAGTCGTGGGGCCAATGGCGCTGCTGCCAAGCCTGCAACTGCCGCTGTTTCACCTGATGCTGATGATACTCCCACTGTGGCTGGTGACGGCGTGGCGGGGGACGCAGAGTGACTGTCGTACGGATGTCTACTGCTGTGGGGGCAAACCGCAGGTAGAGGTGGGGGAAGGTTTGGCATTTACTCACATTGACGGCGTAACTGCTTGTTTATCAGACACGATGGAAGTGAGTGCATCTATGTCACTTGCTGAGTCCACTCAGTCAAACGCTGCTGCTGCTGTGCCAGTCACTGCTGTGGTTCAGACGGTTGCTGCATCACTCACTCAGGGAGACATAGAACAGGGGGCACCGGGATTAGACAAGAATGAACCTATGAATTTGAAAAGATACTTAGTATCCTCACCCTAGTAGAAAAGGATGAGGATACTTAGTATAGTGTACTTCAGATTCAGAAAACTTTATTTGTTCCTGAGGCACAATTTGAGAAACAGCTAAGCAGCATAATTAGTGCAATATGAAAGAGACATACTTTGAAGATAAAATAAACATAGAATAAAATAAGTAGACATAGTTCGGGATTGTGAGGTTATATACACAGTATATACTTTGGAAGAGTACATTTGTACTAGAGTAAAGTGACCAAGTGGAAGCAGGTGCCGTGGAGTGCAAACAAGTACAACAGGCCAAAGTTTCAGTGATGTTCAGGTTGGAAACAGTAGCAGTGATATTTGACTGATAGCACGTAATTGGTAGCAGTGATCTTCAGGTACAATGAATAAATAAATAGCCAAAAGCAGTGAATTCAAAGTATAATAGATAAATAACAGTCATGGTAATATTCAATTGATATTCAGTAGCAATGGTAAAAGAAACAGTTACCAGTAGTAAAGTAAAGTAACAGTAGTATCCAGGAACAGTAGCATTCAGTAACAATAGTATACAAAAGAAATATAACAAGTAAGGTTACCTTGAGATTCTGGTAATAACAGGTAAGGTTGTGTAGATATTCAAGTAGTGGCATGTGACCATTAAGAGTTCTTCAAGTAAAACAGGTATAGGAAAAAAAAATTATACAGGTGTGCAGTAGACAGAGAAGTTTAAGGCATACAGGACAGATGTACAAGTGCAAATGACAGTAGTGTTAAGCGGTGTGTGGGGACTTGTGTGTCTTACATATAGGTCAAGTGAGGCAGCAGGAGAGATGGTTTGTGTGTGTGAATGTGTGTGAGTCTACGAGCAAGATGGTGGGGGCAGGTGGAAGGCAATGAGGATGTGGGGGAGAGATTATGTGGGCAGGCTCCTCCCTATGTTGTTCATAGGGAGGAGTTGTAAAGCAGGACAGCTTTTGGGACAAAGGTGGCCCTTCGCCTCTCGGTTCTGCAGCAATGCAGCGGAGACGTCATCCGGAGGGGAGCCATTGAAAAACTGGGTGGAGGATGTGTGAAGAGTCGTTGATGATCTTGACTCATTGTCTGAGAGTTTGTTGGCTGTGGATAAGTGTGAGATCTCTGACAGGCAGGCCGATGATTTTGGAGCAGATTGAGGTGACGCTCTGCAGTCTGTTCCTATTTTTAGACTGATGGAATGGCCATGATGCTTTCTAGGAAGGAGTAGTAGAAGGTCAGCAGGATGTCTTTGCTGACTTTGATGGAGTTGAGTTTCCTGAGGAGATAGAGTCGCTGGTGGCACTTGCTGAGGATTTCCTCAGTGTTGGTTGTTTTATTTGTGCCACAGTCCAGTTTGGTTTGGGCTGTAGAAGCTAAGCCATTTATGAGTTGAGAGTGTATGTACCAAGTTGAGTGCATGTGGATAGCCTGTTTTAGTTATTGTCAGGTTTTGTTGTTTTGTTTAGATAAATCCTTGAACATCGAAGAAGAGTCTTCCAGTTCTGCGTTTGGGTCCGTCCATGTCTTCACAGAAACCCAACTTTGACAGAATGATCCCACCACCACAGGACTTAGCAAACTGGGCAGAGCTCTACACTGCCTCCCCTCGCTTTTCCTTGGAACCACTGAAGCGAAAAGACTCGATCCCTGTAGAATGCGACCCAGCGTACTGGGCAGAGATCTACGCTACCACCCCTCGCTCATCCAATAGCCTCATTGACTCTCAACGAGATGAGTTGTGCTGGGCTTCTGGGTTTCTGCTCTGTCCTTCGCTGAAGAATTACAGCAGGTCAGTCCCGTTACAGAAGCTGCTTTTTCCTTCCCTCATTAAGTGGGGCAGGACCTCCTGTTCCTAGTCCTGCAGCAGACCCATCTCTGCATTTCCCAGGGGTTGCTGTAAGTACTCCCCAAGTTCCGGAGTCCAGACCAAAGGACAGGGAGAGGGCCAAGAATGTGACCCAGATCTTAAGCGCTTAACTGGACTGGCTGCAGGGTGTCCTGAGTACCTACTTGAAGAGCGATCAGGCACACGTCACCCAGTCACTACCCAGCCACAGGTTCCTGCTACCTTCACCTCCCCATTCCTTGCCCCTGTTCCCAAAGATGTGGTTCCCTCAGCTGTCCCTGTCTTCACCCCAAGGAGGTGATTCCCTCGGCTGTCCCTGTCTTCGCCCCCGAGGAGGTGGTTCCCTCGGCTGTCCCTGTCTTCACCCCTGAGGAGGTGGTTCCCTCGGCTGTCCCTGTCTTCACCCCTGAAGAGGTAGTTCTCTCGGCTGTCCCTGTCTTCGCCCCCAAGGAGGTGGTTCCCTCAGCTGTCCCTGTCTTCTGTCCCCGAGGATGTGGTTCCCCCAGCTGTCCCTGTCTTTGCCCACGAGGATGTGGTTCCCTTGGCTGTCCCTGTCTTCGCCCCCAAGGATGTGATTCCCTCGGCTGTTCCAGGCTTAGCATCAGAGGCCGGTGTGCCGGTCTATTTTTTTTTTTACTTATTTATTTTTTGCACAGGCCTCACTTTAAGTCTATGTATTGTCAGAACTGGGTGTTGGTTTTGTAGTAGGTTGACTGTTTGTTTTCCTGTTTCCTGTGTCCATGTTTCTGTCTGCACCCAGGATACTGAAGTTTTGGATGTCCGAAGGATGTCCATTAAGGGGGGTGGGAGGATATTGTGAGGTCTGTCTATCTCTTTTTCTTTCCCTGGTGTTGTCTGGTGTTGGGTAATCACTGTCACTATCATAGTCACCTGTGTTTGTCATTGGTCTCACTCATGTCACTTGGTGTCATTAGCATACAGTATATAGCCCTTTCCCTCATTCATTGTGGGATCATTGTCATGTCAGGAGTTGAATTGTTTTTTCTTGTTTAGAGAAATTAGGAACAAGTTCAAAATTTATGTTGTTTGTGCCACAGTCTAGTTTGGTTTGGGCTGTAGTAGTCAAACCAGTTATTAATTTATGTACCAAGTGCATGTGAATTCAGTCCGTCCATGTCTTCACAGAAATCTAAATTTAACACACTATTTCAGAAGCACTAGGGAAAGTTTTCTTAGCACAGCAAAGAAAACAACAAAATATTTTAATGACCTGTACTAGAACAGGAGTTATATAAAAATAGGTTGAGGCTCCAGTGTAAGAAAGTTTGTGTCATCAGTTAAATCTACTAAGACACTGCTAGCCCAACTGTACTGTACTTACAGCATGTTAAAATGTGCAGCCTAAGGTTCATGGGAAAGTTTCTCTACACCAGTGTGCATTTGTGGTTATACAATTGTATTAAAGTTATTGTTGTGATACCATAGTGTAATACTGAACTTATAAACTAAATTATTTTCTTCCTCTCTGCACTAGTCCCAGCTGCACAGATCTGTAATGTCTGTTAGCAGTAAAATCCAAAACAGTATAGGTGGCACTAAATCTCATCTTGTGGCCTTTTCACAGACTTTTTTGATTATCCTTCAATTCAAAGTCAGTCTCTATTGCCATCTGTGATTTTTATTGCAGATCTGACTTTATCTCACTGATAAACGGCTTCTTATAGTCCAAAAATGTTCTAATTCAACTTTTGTGACACGTCTGCAAGTCCTTGGAGAAAATGAACATTTTTACCACGATAGATACGCACAGGTTGCTACTGTAAATGCTACTGTCTGTTGAAGTTATTGCTAACGTTAGTTTAGTTGAGATCTGTTTTCTGTGTAGATGAAATACTGTTTCATATAATGTTTGCTGCTGGCCTGAACATCCTCAGAGTCTGTATCAAAAGTGAGGGTTCTGCCCGCTGTAAGTGAATGGACACAGCCTGTTCAGTTTATCGTACTCAGACCAATCATCTCGTCTGATTGCGTAAGGGCCATCTAGCTGGCCCCACCTTAAAGGCAACACATACGTGTTCCATGATTAGATAATCTCTTCCGGGAGTCTGACAACATCATCTTGTTTGAAAACAGAACTGACTGTAATGTATAACATGGATGATTTAGAACATACCCATGTTCAAAAACACAATGTTTTGAACATGAGTGATCAAAAATCTGATTGAGCGTATGATGCAACTCTATGCATTGGCATTAAGAATCACCTTTGTCAAACCTCTTGCTCTACGCTGTCACACTTTGACTACCCGTGGGCAAAAGTGTCGGTTCTTAAGATTTTTGTCGCTAGTGTGATGATCCCTAAATAAGGTCTGGATCCAAATGCGAGTTTAACACAGGAGAAAGTGATCAGAACAGAGTTTATTCCGACAGTATGGAAAACAAATTAATTGAGCCAAAAGAAAAACAATTTTCAACGGTGAGTGTCCGTGCTTCTCTGTGAATGACTATGCAGTCTCTACAACCCGTTCCCGTGAAATAATGCCTCAGACCCTCTTCCCTTCTGTGCAGTCATGCATCCGTGAATCATAGGCGGTGTTTAAATACGTCACCTCTGCGACAAACAATTCAGCTACAGGTGAAGCCCATTTCAGAAAGTCAGCACCTTAAAGTGACAGTAAGTTGACAAGCCTCCATGCATGCATCCAAAAACAACCACAATATCCACAGGTCCCCAATTTCCTAGGCCTAAGAGCTAGGCCGGCAATCGAACCCCGGGACCTAGTGGGGACGAAACAAATCATTACCCGCACGTTTAAATGTAAAAAATACTAAGAATAACTGATTTTACACTATCTTAAATCTGGAAATTAACTGTTGCTTGATGAGCTTATATTGTATTAAGAGTGATATGATGTATATGTGTGGATTCTCAAGTCCTGGTGTCACACTGATGTTATTATGAGGTGTAGTGGACACTGACAGAGATGGACATATTATGTGGTCATAATTCACTAATTTCTGCAGAGGCGTATTAATTTGACGTCGCAGAACTAAAGGCCTACAGTAGAAATGTACGGGCCCACCACTGGTATTAAGTGTCTTTGAAATCAGCCAAAAGCACATGTGGAGCACACAGGTTTGCTCTCGCCAAAGTCTCTATTAATTCCAAATAGCACTTTATAAAAATTATTTTGTTTCTCACTTTAAGGTACCAATCAGATTTGGGACCACAATGATTCCAGTTTGAATCCTCCAGCTGCCAAGTTGCCACTGAGGTGCTCTGGGCAAAGCCCCATCCCGACCAACATAACTACTTGTGGGCTCACTTCCCACAACATGATTTGGTTGTGCCAGCTACCCCTGCAACCTGACAACGGACAAGCTTTTGAAGATGAATGAACTCACGAATAAGTTCTACTGTGAATATAAAAGTTGAGAAAAAGGTCTAACATCAAAATTTTAAAGTTCTTATACCCAAGAATGTGAAATTAAAAAGGATGTAGTGAGGTGCTGGGGTGAAATGGGTGCGTGGGGGTTCCAATGATACAGTATATTTCACACCAGACAGAAGTGTACCACTCCTGTAATGCTTTAATGAGGAACAAGTCTCTAGTCACTAGTCGCCAACAATTTATACAGTGCTTTCTACAGCTAGGAAAATACTTTGGAAACAAGAACCTAAGGAGTTTATGGTTATATGAGTACAGGTAATACAAGGCTTTATTGGAGTATTAAAGTAGGTAGGAGCAGATCCATTAAGTAATGCGCTGCAATTTTGACCATCTGTAGAAGCTTCACAGCACAGACTGGGACTTCTGTTTGATGTATATTAATTTGGGAAGAAAGAGGAGGGGAGATAATTACAAAAAATAAACAAAAAAATAATTGAAGGCTAATTTGCTTTGCTAGAGCACAAAGCATTCAGCAGGGTGATTTGTGTGGCAGTTGTGGAGACTGCTAATTCTGAGATCAGGAAATGGATAAGTGGATGAAGATGAATGGATATTTGATTTAATTGCATTAATCCAGTGGTAACCAATTGCCAAAAAGGTATAATGTCTAAAATACGTACATCATTTCAAACTGTATAATCAACTACAGTGCTGTAAGGTAACTACGGGGCTCAGTTAGATTGAGAAGTTCAATTCTCTCCTATTGGAGATAGCTACTTTTATTCCAAAGTACATTTCAATATGCATTGATTTACTGAGTATATTTGTTGAATTATTTTACATATCCTGTGTGCACATACTGTATGTTGACTCAGGAGAGTGCATGTGTAGCACACGGTGACCACATCCACACTTCTTAAAGGAAATAAATGGCTCCAACAACAATTACCCCACATTTGTAACTGGATCCACCTACTGGCTGTCTCTTCCTCCTTCCTTATCTCCTAATTGCTTTTTTCAAAATGGGTAAAATGTGTGCCTGTTCACACATGGATCCCAGTCCTGTTGTGTCTCAATAAATCCCTGGGTGATGACTGCGGCGTCCTCTAAATGTCTCATTAATGATTCCTCTCTGCCGTGATTGCTGCAACGCACTGGGTGTCAGTGAAAAGCCCTCACACCCCCTCAGGAAGAGGATAATTGGATGTAAAAAATTATAAAACACAAATAATAATTTGCTATGCAGGAGCAGTGGCAATGAGTGAGACTGAATTATAAAGTAAGGGTTTCATTTAGTTTTTGTGATGCATTAGAAGATAACATATTCTGTACTGCTGGGTAACTGGGTCAGGTAAACACAGGAAACTCCAACAAGAATTTGTCATAAAACAATTCATGTAGATTAAAAAGAATAAATTATGAAGCGGGGCAATCATATAAAGAACACACAACTGGGTAAAGCAGTGAACACTTCCGTAGTATACCATCAAAAAAAAAGTATAAGTAATCTCTCCCCTCATTTTAATTCACTTGCAATGTATTAAAACCTGGGTTTATTTAGTTGAACACGGGTCTGATATACTCACAGAAACTGAAGAAAACACATGATGATCCTCATCTAGTGGTGTCCTCCATTTTTACACAGCCATCTGCTGCCAACTACTTGGAGAGTATTTAATTGTCCAAACAAATTATTTGCAGTAATAAATACCAATTTTTAAGTAAAATGTTTACTGAAATTTAATAAGTTTCCATGACACATCAAATGTCTTTGATATCTATGTTGCATGTTGTCCTCTTTTTCTTCATTGTTTTTTTCATCATAAAAAACATCTCTGCAGGATTCTTACAGATGGCTATCTGAACCAAAATAAAATTAGGAAAGCACATTTGACATTCATGCTTTTTAAAATGTGGTGTTTAATCCTTTTTTTTTAATTATTAATTTTATGGGGTTCTCCCCAAAGAGCCAGCGACAAAGGTAATATAACTTAACAACGGATCAGGTTATGACAATGTGGTCATAACCTTTGGAGACAAAGAGACCAGTCTGAACTGGTTTTAGTCACTAACATCAGATACCTACAAGACTTATAGACTACAGTCTTAAACTATTTGGATGATCCAACATCCAAACAGTGGTTATCTTTGACCCAGCTTTAAACTTATGCTTCTAGTTAGACAACCACGTTTCAAATAGGAGGTCTTTGAATTTGGATGAAGTTTCAGCTTTGTAGGTCCAGGTAGGTCACCAACTTGCTGCTTCTAGGGTATTACCTAACATTACACCAGTCCAGTTACTGTATTACTTGTATTTTATTTGGATCTAAATATCTACAACCCTGGAGTGCTTTTGCAAGTGCAGGAGCTTGATTTTAACATATAAAGAAATATGTTGTCTTAAATAAACACCATCCAAACCAACCCTGTAGAAGTCGCTATAGTATGGTGGCGACCAGCTGTATGATAAAGGGTGATCCTGACGATGTACATTCATGAATGTGAAGGTGAGAGGACTTGGTTTGGTAATGAAGGAGACAAAGAGACAAGAATGAAAAAGAAGAAATGTTAATTGTTAATATTGTAGAATAAATGCTTCAGGTTCTGTTTAGGTGCAATAGCACAGAAAAGCTGACAAAACAGTATCATTGGATTTGACATACCATATATCACTTTATGTTGATGCAACAGATGATACAGGGATTTTAGAATTCATATAGGAGTGTCTTTATGTGTACATCATATATGCATCTACATTTGCCTATACAGAACAAACCCAGTTTGTCATCAACTGGAAACAGGAAACAGGAAATCTCAGATGTTCAACAAAATAAGAGAACTAAATAAGTCAGTAAATAAATAAGGAAATAAAAACAATGATCAGAGCAAGGTTCAAGGGAGTGCTATGAGAACTCGGGATAAAGAAAACTGTCAATAGTTTCATTTTTCGAGACGTTAGTGACAGTTTGAAATTGGAGTTGGAGGAGAGTCTCAAACAGGGTCCACATTGTGGATAAAGCCTCTTTCTGAATTTAGGTTTCCTTTGTCTGTACTCAGAGGGAAGTTGGAAAATTAATTGCTGTGGTGGTTTGTCTTGTGTTGTGCCATTTTATTCCAAGATTGCACCCACATCCTTTGACCTCCTCACTCTCCTCTTCCGTTTGGCTATAGTGCCACGTTAAACTCCGTCACTAAGAAGTCCACGTAATCCCTCTCTTTGGTCTTGAAGGCTTCGGCAATGAGGCGTGCTGCATCCCTGTGCTCACGCCCCCTCAGGGAAACCCCATTCACCTCCAAGATCACCTGACCCACCTTCAGCTGTCCACAGTTATGAGCTGATCCACCTCTCTGTAGGAAAGAAACAAAGTGGAGACATATCATCCACAAAGACTCTATTCCATAAGCATCAACAGGAAATCAGAAATGACAAATAAACCAAGGACTTGTTCAGGGTCAAACTGGCAGATGCACAGCACAAAAAGACTGGAGTGGTTATGTTTTCTCCAGGGCTCTACCCACACATTATTCTCTCCTTCCGGTGATAGTTTTGTTCCCTCAAATCGAGCGGAATAGGCAGGAAATAGGAATGCTGTTCACACAAACAGTCTCATTTCACAAACCTACAACTGGTCCGGGAACAGAGGCATTCATCAAGTTTTAAATTAGCTACCTGCTAAATATTAGATGTGGAAATGGAAAATGGAAATGCCCTTGTCAGCAGGTTTCTGCTGCAGATAAACAGGGAGAAAAGAAGAAAGACAAGAAGCAGATACAGACAAATGTAATGTCTAAGACAGGCATGGGCAAACTAAGGCCAGGGGGCCAAATGCAGCCCGTTGAGCTTCTTAATGCAGCCCGGCAACTTTGTCCAAAATAAATAATTTATTTATATTATCAATATGCTTTGGGCCTTTGCCTGCAATGCTCTTGTTTCCCCAGTAAATGGTGTCATAAAGGGTATTAGAAATGTAGCATTTTACGATTATCTTAGTTCAAACTAATGCTCCATCTTTCTGCTTTTGACTCAGCCCTCATGTCCAATTTTAGGACCAGTTGTGGCCTGCGAGTCAAAAAGTTTGCCCACATCTGGTCTAAGATTAGGCTTTGTGTCAGTGCTGGCTTAAAGTTTTTCATTCAGCATAGCACAACTTCTGTTGCATGTGTTCAACAGAACAGAGCTTTGTCAAAAATCTAGCTGTAATCTATCATTGGGTTTGGTGATAGCATTTTGTGGTGTGTTGGGTTGTCCGGACAAAGTCACAGATGCAGCTGTACAGGTTTGACGGCTATTATTGTATTACAGACTCTCTCAAAGTCTTAATAGAGTCCTTTTTTAAGAGATCAGCCACTCTCAGAGTGGCTGATCTCTTCAGCTGGTTCAATGCGTCACGGCTCATATCTCTTCCTCTGCAGTCCCGGCTCCTACTAATATAGGGAGAGATCTGATTAATAGAATTGCGCTCACCCGTGCCCAGTAAAGCATCAGCCACGCTACTCATCTGCTCTCCCTGCAACTGAGCGCTAACCAAATTCATTTAGATAAAAATCCCACAATAAGGATAAAAATAGCATATCATATAACTCTCAAGCAATATAGCCCACAGGCCCTGATGTTGACCTCCAGACAAAAGGGCGTCTGCAAACCCTCATGTCTGGATTTGTGCAGCAGTTACATTTAGGACATAGGCAGCAGAAGTGTAGATGCTTTGGCATCCTCACTTTTTATCCACACCCACCCCGTCATCTCCTCTAAACTCATAGACTCAGCTCAGAGGAGATGTCGTAGAGAACAACTCTTTATAAATGTTTTTGTGACTAAGAACTCTCATCTATTACTCTAACAAGGAAAAAAAAACAAAAAACAGAGTTGCACTAGAACTTTTGACAGTTACTGTAGGTCATCAGAAGCAGATGCAAGTTCTTTATTCTTTTTTTAACTGTAGATTTTAACAACTTTCTTAATAATTTGAGTTGAAGGAACATGTTTATACATAGTTCAGACAGAACAACCAAAACCAATTTCTGTAGCCTTGCCTATTACCAGTTAAACAGTTGAAAGTTAGAAATCCTCTTACAAAGGCACTCAAATGAAATATTTTTTGGAGTGTGTTGCAGCCATTTCTAACTGGAGTATTGTCAGCAAAACTTTTAAATCTCTGTCAAGTTCTAATGTTTCTTGTAGAGGTTTTACGTGATAAAAACCTCTACAGGCAGACTATTTCTTAGTTCTGTTGTTCAAATGTTTCCCTTTTTTAATAAACACAATTCAAAATGAAAAAAGAGAGTTTATAACATAAACAGCAAGATCTCATTTAATCATTCATTGTCTATGGTCATTCTGGATTGTATGAAAGTGGAGCAATCCCTTTAATCATTGGCTGCCAGCAACAGGCAGAGCTTAAGAATTTTTTATTAAAACTCAGAATCAAATTGGTGATCATCCTGCTGTAAGGCAAAAAGCCCATCCACAACCTCCACTGTGAAGGCAGTGGTTCTGTAAAAATTAAATTCAGTTTAATTAACCGTCAAAATAACTACAAAAAATAGCTGCAGGTACTACAACACAAGCCTACAGTGTTCTGAAGAGGCCATCTTCTTTGGTTTACTTTTTCAATCAAACGCAAACAAATGAAGATGTCTCTTCACTAGGAGTTCCATTGATCAAATGTTGCTTCATTAACATAGAGAGGCAGAAATTTCCTGTCATAGAAGAACTACATTTACATAAATATACATAAATATACAAACATTCCTGCGCTCTGTGTGCCGTCTGTTGACACGGTGAATTTATTCAGACTCAAACTGCCTGACTCAGACTGGCTTCTCTTGCAGCTGAGCCTGTTTGTGGTGACACTGGAGGACAGCACAATGAATGAGCACATCTCTGCCCAGTCAGTCCCTGATGGATCTGCCAACCCATGTAACAACCAATCCAGGACTGTGGCTGAGTGCAAACATTTGAACTCGCAGCCCATATTAGAGGGGACTTCAGCATAGAAGTCCCCTCCAGAAAGCAAAGAATATATGTAGACTTTACAAAATGAACAACATTAATTTACATGTTTTCAGGACAACTCTTAAATATATAATTCATTTATCAATCAATAAAATGATCGTTTCCCATCAAAAGTCAATTTGTCAGCATATATGTTAATGACACCTATGAACAGAGCATCTCTGTTCTTTTAATGACATTGTTCTTCACTCCGTAGCAGCCTCTGTATTATTTATCAACACGTTTCAACACAGATTCCCATCACAATGACCTTACATTTGTTTTGAACCTCTGAGATAATTTATTTTTTTAATGAGATGGTGAAGTCATTAAATCACCACGTAAAGTGAAGGGACTTGGTCATATTCTCCAGTCTATGAGATGGGTGGTGCAGTTAGGAATTGAAGATGTGTTGGTGTAAAGGTCACATACATAAAACAGTAAAAACAGCAAAACTGTTAAACATTAATTGCCCCATTTGTTTCAATGCTGATGGAAAGAATCAATGCTGCATCAACCTTTTGAAAAGTTGGTGAGATACTGAGTGCTTCGAGATTTTGGTGTGCACAATAAGCAGTGGGATCAGCCACCAGCTTATTTGTGCCAGTTTTAGAACTTGTGAAGACAGTCAAAACTGTTACTGATAATGAAGCTGAAAAAATATATATAATCTTTTATTAAAAGTGGTGGAGATTTGGGTATTACGAACAGACAAAGTGTTGGACAATATGTAATGTGCAGTGTTACTGTAGAATTGTATAATGATTAGTACCCACAGCATGTAAGACAGATAAACTGGCGCCTAGATAACAGACACAAGATGTACCGATGTCAATGTCAAGGTGAAGGAGCACAACATTCCACATTGCAGAGGTCTGATGAATGTCCCGTGAACATGCCTGTATCAGTATTTGTTGGTGAGACTGCCAATGAGATTTGTACGAAACTTGCCATGGTCAGAAACCTTTTGACACACTAAATCCTCTGAGACTGAGAAGAGTGTCCTGATGTGCTTATTTGTAGACAACGCTTTCAACAATAAAAGCTCTCTTGATAAACAACAAAAAATGTCTAACGTGATTATGGCTCAGGTGTTCATGAGTGCTAAACACTGTAAAAGTTCTGAATGTCTACAACAGTATGCAGAATGCAATGCTTTATGATGAGCAACAAATACTGCTCAACAGCAGTGTCTTTCTATTTGAAAAGCAAGATAAACAGACAAGTGACTTTTCAATTTTTTTGGTAATAGGCAAATTTTTTCAATATTTGTTACCTTTCGAATTTAAACACCTAAACGTAGACAATCCTGCTTGGACATATTTGTTGTTTCTGTGGTTTCAAAATGAGTAACTAATCCCAATAAAGTATGCAATCTATCTGTACTAAGAAATTACCAATATCTCAAATTAAACATAAAATTTTAATTTTGATAATTTGTCTTTGGAACTATTTTAAAATCACCAATGTTTTACCCCATTAGAAATATGCAGCTACAATGTCTAACCAGCAGTAGCTCCTTCTCAGTGACCTAGATCATCCCCATTATTACCATCAACACCATTATCACCATCGTTACCAGTGTCTCTTTCATTTACTGAGCCTCCAACAGTCGTACCAAGCCATTGTAGCGAGGAGTCGTCATGATGAGAAGACAACACTAACTACGGGTTGTCTCAGGAGGAGGTAATGTGAACTGACAACGCTCGACTGATTCTGATTCAGAACTATACTCATCTATACTTCATCGTCAGTGGTCAAGAAGAGGTAACCTGAGGTGAGAAGCCACGCTGCAGCGTTAAAACAGTTCAGAACTTCTTCTTCTCAGATTGACCGTGCAGAGCTGCAGGCTGTTTTCTGTGCTTCAGGGCTAAATAACACTAACCTTATATTCCCAAGGAGAGACCAAATTTTGGGTTACATTTTAAAAACTAAAGAAATGTGTCAATTCTCATATGTTAGCTGGTGACCTTCAGGCAGTGTTGTTATTAACACCTTAAAATCACCACAGAGACCAACATCATTATTGCTCAGAGACGCAGCATTGGTGTTTGTACCACTGGACTCTGTCTCATCGCTGTGATTGATCATGAACTCTGTCTGAAAACTATGTCTGTACAAATGAAAGAAAGATGGACTTCTTTATTACAGATCCATCAATAATTAAACCTGATTAAGGTTTTAGCCCATTTGCCCCAAATATTTAAATATTGTTCATTAGTTCTTAAGTCTTGGGTTCAAATCATATATCCACTAAGTAGATGTTCAGTTTTTCAATTATGTATTTTACCAGTTGTCAGCAGATTACTTGGCTACGGATTGTTAAAGTCTGGGCAGAATAGTCACAGAGACAAGTCTAAACCAAAGTTAGTCATATAATGTAAATCCTGGCCTTGAGTTGACCATGAGGTAGAAACCAGCATTAAATCGCAGTTTCTTCTATTGGGAAAGTTCTCAGCTGAGGACTACAGTTCACTGACAAAATAATTTCCCATTTAGCACTTTCTTTAGAGAACAGTTAGATTTTGTTAACACAAATAAACAGTCATGCAACAAGCAGAAAAAATTTCCTGTTTCTTGTTAATTCAATGCCACTCAAGATATGTTACCTGGAGAATACAATGAACAAGTAATGCCTATAAGCACTGTTTTTGTCAGTACAATATCATTGCTATTGATGAACTGAAACATTTTTTCAACAAGCCATGGAACACTGTTTTTGTTATTGTCATTATATTTTTCAAAACAAATGTACCTAGGGTTCACTAGCGTTGTCAAATTTTACATGACTGTACATCTCTGACAAAGTAGGAAAGTGAATAATAATTCTGCTAATAACTAGGATTTATGTAGTGCCTTGTTTAAAAATATTGTTCTATTAAAGGGGGAAAAAGATGTGTAGCAAATAAAACTACATTTGACAAGCATTTTTAAAAAATACTATTTGAGAGAGTTTGGAGAGGTACTGGAGGCAAGTCAACAGAGGAATTGAGGTGCAAAAGTTTGTACCTGTTTGGTTTGGTGACTGGGGTTGGAGTTGATGTGCTGCCAATCATTTTTTCCCATTATTTTGGTCCTTAAACTTTGACATGTATCATGAACTCTTATTCTGTCATCCTTTTCAAGACAAATGCAGACTCCCTTACATTCCTCTCCCTTTCACTGCTTGTTTTTCTCTTTGTTTCTCCTGTGCTCTGCCCACACTGCCCTCCTTTACTTCCAGAGCTCTCTATGATTTCATGAATTTGCTGATTGTCGGCCCTTCTTATTCCTCCCCCTGCAATCAGCAGTGTTCTTTGATTTCAATCACCACCTCAGTGGAGACAGAGGTTAAGCAACAGTTTTAAACATGGTGTGGACCAAGGTCCCTGGGTTGCAGTCATCTCATATTTAAATAATGACTCATGATTCTGTGTGCTGTGCAACGATTAATGCAGCTGATAGCCCTGGTTTTATTGACTTGCAAATTTTAGTGAAATGTAAAAACAATTTAAAAGACTCAGCTCATATTTAGGGTGACACTACAACAACTATAGCTGATGCTTTGGTTTCTACTGTAGCTCCTTTATTTCAATTTAACTAAATAATAAAAACAATGGGGGCACTTGAGCAGTTGCTGGTTAAGTTAAAAAGACCAAACACATACAGTAAAATCCAACAAACACCATGTGAAACCATATATTGTAATTGTTTTTCAAAAAAGCAAAAATTTCACATTTACCGTTAAAATACTAAGAAAACAAGCCTGTATGCAGAAAGACCATTATGCCACCCCATTGCATGCGGCTATTAAAATGTTACACTTTTACTATAAGAATTGACTGTAATTATTACAGCACGTGTATATAATGCACGGTGTTTGTGTATTTGATTTGATTGTCAACAACAATATCTGTGTAACACACTGAGAGAGCTGAACTGAGCTGCACTTAGAGACAACAGATGCGCACAGAGGCAAAGATCTCGTCAGACTGCATAGATCACCAAGGTGAGGGAAGAATGTAAATCCCATGGACTTCTTGGCCAAGAAAGATCTTATTAAAACTGTTCCTGAGGTGCAAAAGTTACTCCAACACACTGTGTTCACTGTGCCAGATATTACAGCATTGGTGAAGCGGTCATCTTTTGCAATGGAAAGACATACAGTGAGAACAGTAGTGATAGGGATGACTTTCTTCTCCGACAGTAATACAGAGTGACACTGAGACAGAGGGACTTTTAAAACTGAAGGAAGATCAAGGGCACTTTTACAACAAGTCATCAATCATTTTATTTAAAAGGAGTGGCACATTGTTCAGTGTGTATGTGTAGAAAATACTGTTATGACATTTTGAAGCTACTCTGTAATGCAGTGCTTCCCAACTGGATTCCAACTGGGAGCTTTGTGGTCCCAAGTCCGCTTCCTTAACCACTAGGCCACCAACTGACATATGTAAAGAATGCTTTTATGACATTTTAAACAGAATACAATAAATGTTAAATATTTGTAGACCTCACCTGACATGAACCTCACTGCACATTACTGATATTACCAATATGGCAGAAGTAGCACTTAGCTTTATAATGCAGACGAAGTAGCTCAAAGGGTAAATACTAATCAGAGGGTGTCCAGATACTATAGCTAAGAGTTATCATCAGAGTTACAGGACATATGAGAGCCTTTATTCAGGTACTTTATTCCTACAAGGATGAGAAAATAATCACAGCAGTTGCAGCTTTGCCCAGTGCCACCATTGCCCGCACGCAAAATCCCACTCCTGCCAAGTTGATGAGGGTGGCACAAGAAGAGAGAGAATGTAAGGAAACCACTGGGTTAACAAAATAAATGTGTGCACTTCAGTGAATAACTAAGGGCTTATGCGCATGGTTCATTCCCCTAAATGTCGTACACATAATAAACATCATCAAGGACGTGGCCCGGTTGTTGTTGGTTATTGCCTGACCACCGGCCACAAAAAGGTGCTCTGGCTACATGTTTTGCTTCTGACCTATCACAATGACTGACCAATCAGCCGTTTGGAGACTCAATCAACCAATTAAAAAAGCAGAGTCAGATGTGCTGCTTGTTAGTTGCAACAAAAATGTGCAGACACATGCCCCAGACCCACCTGTATTGTGACAATTCTTGGCAGTGGCTGTCGAGTGTTGGCTCCACCTTCAATGGCGATGCCCAGGGTGCTGGCACTCTTTGTAACCCTGACTAATGTAGACGTGGGATCCAACAGACCTGGCTGCAGTGGAAGAGACAGCAGGTTATAACAAAGAAGCATGTAATAGGAAATACTTACATTTTGAATAACATTATCAAAACAGAAGACATTATAGCTGGTTGAACAGAAACCTGGTTATACAAGGTAGTCTCTTTGTGTGGATTGCGATGCTTCACTAATTCTTCTATGTAGTGACCTATCTGTGAACCTGCTGTTCTACTAACTACTATAAGTCTGTGTGGAGATTCCCATCTGATGATCCCTCACTACAATTTGTCATACTGTTTAGAAGATATGTGTCGAACCACTAACGTTTGCATTTTCCCACTTTAAAATAACTAAAACAAACAAAAGAATTCCATTCTATCCCCACATTATATATACAGTATATATATATATATATATATATATACATATATATAAGGTTCTACAGGAGTATCAGGGCTGGGTTGGGAGTAGAATTAGCATTTGTGTGATTTTAGATAAATATAAAGGTAAATGTAATTAATAAATTCTAGAATGATACTTTTTTATCTATTACACGTTATCTATTTTGAAAATTATGACAATCACAAGGGAGAGGCATAAAGACAATTAACAGTTATTAACAGCATAATTTAAACAAGCTTGGTTGGCCAAATTAGAATTCAAACAGGCCAAAGTTTGCCCAGATCTACAGTATTATTTGTAACACAGCACTGTGATCAACAAGGAGAGTAGGTTTCAGAGAGTGATTTACTGATGTCTGTAAAATCAGCAACTTTACCATCATATTCTTTGTGACTTTTTCTTTGGTTTTAAAATAGCGCCAATAAACAGCCCAGTAACTGCTGACGTGCTACTGCTATTTTGTCAAATATAATCAAATGAACACAGCTGCACATTTGATGGACAGCCATCGTGAGCTTTGCTCTTAATCACAACATTGAGACCCAGTGAGGGGAACAGACTTTTTTTTTTTATTAAGCATTCACATACTACTGTACAACACCACCTGGTTTCATATGTCTATCCATATGAATCTGAGAGTGATGAGTAAAGGGTGGAGAAGCTGAACTCCAGCCATGCTGATGGATGGACATTGTTGGTGCATAGATGAGAAATTAAAATTAAAAACATGACTGAGACAGGCTCACGGGGAAGGGATGACAGTTCCCACACCAGACAGATGAGATCAACTTGGTATTAATTACAATGACTACCAACCAACAGTTTTATATATATTTACAGTTTAACTTAATTAAAGAAGCACCAAGGTTGAAAGGACTAAAATGTTTTTGATTAACTTTATAGATTTCAAACATCCTAAAAGAAACCAATTATGCATTGGTTTCAGCAGTTCATGAACTTTTGTTTATTTGAATGTTCCTAATTATATCTTACCATATATTGCCCATTCACTGCTGTCTTCTGGGCTTCAAATTGTTAATTAATGATTCTGGCTTTGGAAGCAATGTCTTTATAATAACATAATTATTGGTTTATGAAAATAAATAAATGTATGAAAACAATGTGGTAATAACATTTATTAAAAAGTCTTTCATTCATTCGCAGTTGAACTTATGTGGGTCAGGACTGTGCTATGCTCAGGGGCAACTGGGCAGCTGGAAAATTTGAACCTGAAGACTTGCTGACTTACGCCTGCAACCTTAAGCTCTAGGCCACCACTGCCAGTTTCTTAGAACAAAAGGTTCTGGTATTAATGGATGAAGTTGTGCATTTTTTTCAGGCAAAAATAAATTTTCATAATCTTTTCACCACTTTTTCCCAAAATGTTTGTCATATTCAAAAAACCATTCTCATAAACATCAGAAATTTTGAGTTTAAAATAAATTTTTAAGTTTACTACTTGTACTTTTAGACACTGGACCACCCTTGAGCGTGGACCTATCATTGCCTCACCGGTTTGGAGGGCTTGTCCCCCCTGCCTCCCTGGGTGTCTTGGGGAAGGCGGGTGTGTGAAGTATAGGGGCTGCTGACTTTGTTGATGTGTCCTGTGTCAGCTATGTCCACGCCACTGTCCTCACTGAGGGTCTGCCCACTGTCTGACAGCTGAGACAGGGTGCCACCTGGTGAGGGGAGCAGGCAGACATGTCAACAATGTCACTTCCTCACCACAGTCCTAGCCAGACTGTTTACTTCTGTAATCCCATTAACATTATTTACTATTTACTACTTTTTGAAGTAGTAACCACATCTGGACCACGGAATCTTTCTCTACTTTATATCCCTGGTCCACATACAGTACATTTCTCGAGGCCATGTTTTGAGCACTGTCAGCAAGAACTGCTCCTGTGCTCTTATAAAAAGGTCTGCTGTTGAGTCTGTAGGTTGTGGCACATTCAGTTCACGCTTCAGTGAGCTGCTGAGGGACAAGGTCCCTTACCATAAATATTGACACTGAAGTTACTGTAGAAAATAAGGTTTCAGACCAAAGTGTTTAAAATGTTATTGAAATATAACTAAAATAAATTAATTTATCTTCCTTTACATGCTTGTTTTACAGATTATATTACAGTTTTTACAGTTTACATTACAATGTTACAGTTAGTATTACAAATTGAAGGAAAGAATAGCTTTTCCATGGTGACTGTTCTTGTATAATTTAATGTATCTGATGTATCTGTACTGACGTAATATAAAGTTACCGAGTACTATTGAAATATACCTTTAATATTTAGGTCTAACAGCAGAGGGTCCTTTCAAACCTAAGGCAACCTATGTTTCTCACCTCTAGCTTGAGGGAGGGGTCTCACTTCGTTGACATCTGGCTCTGCGTTTGGTCTGTGAACCTCCACTGTAACAAACTGTGCTTTATTGCATGGGGGGGAAACTGTAGGAGTTTTGGATACAGACAAGGGCTTAAAATGTACAGATGGAGGTGGATGAGGAGCAGGCAGTGGAGGTGGAGGTGGAGGTGAAGGTGTGGGAGTGGCAGGTTTGGTGCCCCTGCAGGGAGACTGGACTCTGGGGAAAGGACCGATGTTGTGCTGAGTGACTGTGGACAACTTGGCAGGATTTAGGACGTCACTCTTGGACGGCACAGAATTATCTTTCTTTCTGACCGTTGCATAGTCCTGAGAGGTTTTCCTCGACCGATCTCGTATGTGCTTCAGTGAAGGTGAAGCTGTTGGGTGTTCCGACTCTCTGCTGTGGTTGTGAGAAGATAGGGCTGTAAAGTACAACCCTGAGTGGGAAGATTCAGATGAGGGGTATTTGGTGAGCTTTTCTCGTCTACTTTGACGCCTGTGGACCCCTGGAGGGGGTGGAGGCTTGAAGATGGGGGGTGATTCTGCAGTGGTGAACTCTACATCATCCTAAAGTGAGAGCATATTCATCATCATTGATTAGGCCTGCATCAATTTAATGTAACCACAATGAACTCCATTAGAAAATGTGACAGTGTAATGTAGCACAGGGCAATAAGTCCCCTCCAGCCGATCTGTCAACATTAAAGGGGAACCTAAGATTGCATGAGTTCAACATCAACTTTACACCGACCAAATATTCAACAGACCCTTTGGCTGTTGGCTGTGTGTATCGGTCCACCGATAAATATCAGGATGATATCAGCATAATTTTTAATTATCGGATCATATCAGTTAGCGATTATCGTTTTTTTCACCAATATTAATAAACCGATGTTGCAAAGCCACGGTCTCGGCAAATACGTTGGACTTCCTCATGGGATACTGAGTCAGCACTACTGAAACTTTGACTGTCACTTTATTAATGATGTCATTTAAAGAGACAACAACAATGAGCAATGCTACAGAACATGTCCGTGGTCTGAAGTTTTTTGTGGATAGAAAACTGTAACCCTTAATGACTGCAAGGAGCTGGTCATGTGAGGGTGAGGATAAGATTTTAACACCTTATCACAAGGCGTTTTTATGCAGCGAAGTAAAGAAAAACAACACGGAATAGACTCAGTGAAGCAACAACAACACAACGGCGGCAGCAGCAGCAGCTGTATCTCTCTCTTAAAGACTCAGAGACTCAGGAGAGTTAAGTACGGTAAAGATCAGAGAAATCAAATGAATCAAAAGAGAGCAAAAGGAATCGGCCAAACTTCACGGAGTTCATCGTCCAGGAGAACCAGCCATTCACTCCTGTTCAAGACGCTGTTTTTACTAAACGTGTGGAGTTTCTGTAACTGTGGTATGTCATGACTAATCATATTCAAAATAGGTATTTCTCTGACATTTGCCAGTGAAACCCGTTTGTTGTTGTCTCTCATGTCATCAAGGCAAATAGTTGTTTACATTGTGACGATGCTGAAATGCTTTGTTCCCTTTTTACTCTCTCTTTATACTGCAGCTGTTTTTGTTTTTGCCCATTTACATTGCCTATTGTTGTGAGGGCTGAATGAGCCTGGTATATAATGTTAATCAATGTTTTTGGAAAGTTCTGTCCAACACTAGACATTTCTTGTTTACATTAAATGGTGCTCAAATAATCATAGGACTGTTTCAGATAGAATGGTAAAAAATAAATGTGTCTTTTTTCTATAACTTATATTGAGGTAGTGTGTTTATGTTGTACACAGGTATTTATAGAATGTCTTTAGTCTGGTACCACACTAATTCAGGGGAAATTAGCTGCCTATATCAGTATAGGTATCAGTTCATATTGGTATTGGTTCATATCGGTATTGGGAATTAAGTGTTTGGGTAATATTGGTTAACATCGGTATCGATAAATGTTATATCGAACATCCCTAATTTGAACCTATGACGTTCCAGAAAGTCCTGTTACTTACAGTTTAGGTGCATATAATATTTATATAATACTTATAACACCAGTCAGTACCTCTGAGATACATAGTTAAAAAATCTTCATCTATTTATTATTATACAAATCAAGGATCAAGGAACAAATCAAGGATGTTAGTGATAAAATAAGTGATAAAGGTTATTTTTGGGTTTTGGTTACCAAGTGAATAAATTGAACAGTGGAAAGAAATGAGACATAAAACAATGAAAACTTAAAACACAAAAGTGTGGAGGATGTTTTAAGTCATCTGCCTGTCTCCACCCTCACTCTCATCTAATCTGCTCTGTGAAGTTTGTCATTATTTATATTGCTAGATGCTTTAGATAAATTGGTCACACCATGGGGATTTGTTCAATTTGATGAGACAAACATATCATACTTTTAGTTTTCCAATATGTAGTAAATATTTTATATGGCAAAAAAATCTTGAAAAATTCTAAAAGCAGAAACACAGCTTTCAATATATTGATGTGTTCCTCTGGCCTCAGTAAACATGTTGTTATATGAAATAAAGGACTTCAATCATTAATTCATCATTCTTCATTTCCTTTATCTGTACGGTGGTTGCAGGAAAGAATTTCATGTAACCTGATTAAATTAAAAATAACAATTTTTAATGTCACTAGCACCCACTGAAAACTCCGACATCATTCCCAGTTCCACCATCTGTCTCCACAGGAATTATTTCAAAACAGTTTCTCCACACCCACAGTCCTATACCCTGATTTCCTCCCAGCATCGTAGCCATTTTTAGCACACCAATGCCTGCCCTCCATTCTCACCAGAGAGATGTCAGTCAACAGGGTGTTCAGACTCTCTGGAGGGTCCTCACCATTGCTCTCCACCACACTGTCATTCTGAGAGACAGAGATTTAGACAGAATGTGAGCCAAGAAAGAAAGGCATAAAAAACAGAGACAGATAAATGTCATATCAGATTTAATGAGTTCTTTTTCATCGATTCAGTTTAATTTACATTAAACTGGAACTAATTGTTAGACAACAAATTAAGCTTTCTGTACTTTGGGGGAAAGGTAAAGACAGAGATCTGCCAGGAATACATATATGTATGTATATGTATGTGTGTGTATATATATTCTGTTATTTTAAATGTTGGATGTAAAATCTCACTTGTATATATATATATATATATATATATATATATATATACATATATATATATATATTATACTTCTAAAAAATATATTATCAATAAAAGTAAAAAAAAATAATATATATACAAGTGAGATTTTCTTTCCATCTTCCATCCAACATTTAAAATAATAGAAAAAATAATGGCGATGGTTTAGCCACAGCTTGTCCTGCTGAGTTCTGCCATCTTTGGAATGTATATCAGATTGTAACACACAGCAACAATTTTGTATCCAGTCTTTCAATTCTTGTTTGAGGTATTATCATCCATTTTCCTTACAAAAGTCTTGTAGTTCTTTTTTGTCTTGTAGAGATTTTTGGGAAGTCTGTCTGTTTTTTTTCTATAGATTTTTGTGCATATTGAGGTCAGGAGATTGTCAAAGCCATGCCAAAACCTTATCTTTATGCCTCTTGATGTAATCCATTGTGGATTCTGATGTTCTGAGGTTGCTTATCCTCTGCCTATCCTCTAACTTCAGCCTTTTAACAGATCAGGCAGCAGATCATTGCCAATAATTTGCTTACATTTTATTAAATAAATCATTCCTTCTTGCACATGACGACTTGGGACTCGAGTCAGAGACTAGGACTCGAGTCACACTTAAATCACACAAACAAAGACTTGTGACTTGACTTAGGACTTGCCGTGTCAGACTCGAGACTTGACTCGGACTTCGGTGTTATGACTCGCGAGTCGTGAATTAAGTCCAAAATCAAGGAATTATCTATTTTATCAATTAACTTATTTCTCCTTTTTCGATGCGTTTCCCAGCGCTACGGAAAAATCGCAGGCAGAAGTAGTTTACTCCCTTACGGCGTGCTATGTTTTGTAACACATGCGTGCTGCCTCAAGTTTAGGTTTCATATCACAATGACCATGGCGGCGGCAAGCCAGACTGAAGTGATTCCTTTTGTCATTGCATCTGCTTATAAAGACTTTGCACAGACATCCAGCAACCAATGTTACTATTAGCAAACCAATTCAGCCACAGTTATATTCTGTTAGTTTTATAGTTCCCCTTCCCTCCCCCCCGTTTTATTTTATACTTTACGTTTAGCGGCAAGTAGCGGCCTACGTGTATTGAGCCTAACGTTAATTCTATGCATGAATTACTGTTTTAGTTTAGACTAATGTTGTCACCGACATAACAGAAATGGAAACCTCTCCTTAAACAGCATGTAATGCATATGATTTCTTAGCCTAAAATGACGTTCAGATTCTAGAATTTTAACTTGAGTTTATTCCACTACAGTACGCCAGACTTAATGCTAAGACACTGTCAGAATCGATGTTTTTGAAATGCAATTCTGTTGTCTAAACTCTTTCCCAGGACATAGATAATCTTCAATAATGTTGCCACAGACTGGTGTAAATGTGCCGGCCACCTTTGCAGACTTATTTTATTTTAATGTTATCTCCCTCAGTTACCTATTTTTGGTTGGTAAAGGAAGATACCACGTACATAAAAAGCCTCTATGTATTCTGTGGTATTCACAAAAAATTATTGTTCAAGTTTAGACAAAGGTTTTGTGATGTTTCATCACATTGCACATTCACAGTGCATTGTTTTGATCAACTTTGATGGTGCAGAGTGCAATAATATATTATAGCCCTATACTGTAGTACAGTACAGTACATGCAGTACTTAGTTATATATTTTTATTTTCCTTAATTTGTTATTTTCAGTTGGTAAAAGGACAAGACCACAAACGCAAATCAATTTGTATCTATCCTGAAGTATTCACAAAATACATTGTTAAAGCTTAAAGCTTTAGTGATGTTTCTTTACATTGCACTTGCACAGTACATTGTTTTGATCAACTTCGATGGTGTAGTGTAACATATTATAGGCCTAAAGTACAGTACAGTATATACTTTTAATCCAAACAACAAAGCAATGCAGTATTATCTCAGGTACTGCTAATATGAAAACTTTCAGCTATTTGAGACTTGAGACTTGTCTTAGGACGAAAAACTTGGGACTTGACTTGGCATTGTCCCTCGAAGACTTGAGACTTCCAAGTTAAGTCTCGAGTCTTCGCGCATGACTGGAGACTGGACTTGGAAAAAATGACTTGTGGACATCTCTGCAACACACACAAGCACACAGTATTTAAAAAAAAAAGAGCGGTGCAAAACAACGCCCACACCTTCCCCTTTAATGTCTTCGCGGGGTCCTCTACTACGTCTGCCTTACAACAGCACACAAGCATACAAATGTGCGTATTTTAGATATGAAGACGAGCAAAACAACTCCTACATTCCCCCCTTTAACATTCTCATGGTGTCCTCTACTACGTATTTTTGAAGAAAATTCAAGATTTTTACGTGTACGTTATAGTCGCGATAATCACGATACATAGATACATACATATGCATATACACATACACAAACATATACATAAACATACACATGCACACCCAGATACATAAGTAAGCAACTAACTTTGAATTGACGGCGGGCGCATGCAGCCTGCTTTGTTACGCCGTGTAAGGAAGAAAAACAACAATATACTCGTAAAAAACAAAACCTAAAGTGCTGCTCTTTAGCGCCTGTAGGTACGTCAACACTCTGACCAAAATCACAGTAACAAAGTTCAATATTTAGTCTTTCAAATTAACGTTTAGGTGCCAATATGTAGAAAGTAAGTATTAAAGTTTACCAACTCGCTCAGTTAGGGGAGAAGTAGTCTCATCCTCCACTTCAGCAATAACAGTTCAGTTGTGAGCAGAATCTTTCTGCATCTGACAACGTTTCAAACGTCAGGGTTTTTCCCCCGTGAATCACCCGAAGACGTGTAAGATACAGCAGCCTAAACTTAAACTTTATTAACACTGTTGTGGTGTATTAATAACCAGTTGCTTTGCACGCATCAACCACTTTACTGAACACTTGTAATATATCATTCCAACAACATTCTGGCGCCTCCTATCTAGGCATGCGCATAATACATGAACATACAAACTACGGTGAGCCCATAAGGTCAATATACCACATCACCTCCCTCTTTACTTTAAAGGTAACTTTAACATAAATGATATCATTAGCTTGCATATAGGTTTGGAAATGCCAACATTACTCATTCTGGATAATAAAGGTAGCTGAATGCTTAGCTCAATAAACTATATACTTTAACTAAACATCAGCACACAATCCTGATAACGTTGAGGCACTTTTGGAGTACACTTGGAGCGCCTTAAAGTCACTGTAACAAGATCAGGCGGTTCAGTTGGTTCTGACAGTTCAGGTGTTGGAGATTCTCCAAAACTGCTCTCCATCGGTCCAGTCTCCTCAGCTTCTTCCTCAGGCTGTGGATCCGGAAACCCCTCAGAGTTGCGAGGTCTCAGCTGCTCTCTGTGGCGGCGGTATTTTTGATCCGTCGCTTCCCCGCGAACCTCGTAGGACACAGGCCCAGACTGGTGATGACTCCTGGGATCCACCTTGGGGTTTCGCCAGCAGTGTTTCGCAGGTAGACATGCTCGTCAACGTCGAACTGTATGTCCAGCGCCTTTCTGTCATGCCCTTCCTTCCAACGATACTGCTTCCTCCTCACTGTTTCACGAATGTTTGGTTTTAGAAAGTCTTATCTGGTTCTGATATGTCTTTTCAAAAACACATCAGCAGCTGACTCATTTGTTGTGATGTTGGGAGTTGTGCGATACCGTAGCAGGAAGTGAGAGACTTTGTTTTCAATAATTAAATCTTCCCTAGCCAGCTTTTTCATTCCAGCGTTGAACGTTGAGACATATCTCTCGGCAAGACCGGTCGTGTGGAGGATTCCATTTCTCCTCGCGAACTGCTGAAACTCATCAGACACAAAGGGTGTCGCATTGTCTGTGACGATTTGTTCAGGGACTCCATATGATACAAAAAGTCTCTTAAGTCTGGTGATGGTTGCAGAGGATGTTAATTGTGTCATCTTGTAAACCTCCAACCATTTTGAAAATGCATCCACTACTATCATGAACATATGGCCCATGAACGGCCCTGCAAAATCAATGTGAAGTCTCTTCCACACCTCTCCTGGAAACTCCCAAGGATGCAGTGGCACGTGGCGCGGCATGCTCTGCTCTAGCTGACATGTTTCATATCTTTTGCACATTTTCTCAACATCTACATCAATATGTTGCCACCAGGCGTATTGCCATGCAATTGACAATGCCAGGGTGCCCACTGTGGATTTCCTTAAGCACAGCAGCTCTTCGCTGGTACAATCACTCTAGTGCCCCACAGCACACATCCCTGCTCCACAGAAAGTTCATCACGTCTTTTGTGGTATCCTTTCAGCTCTTCGGGAATTTCTTTTGGCCAACCTTCCATGATGAATCTGTGTAGCTTTGAAAGCTCTGTGTCAGTTCTTACCTTGGCAATCTGCTTTGCAGTCAGCGGCACGCCTTCTAGGTGCTCACATATCAGTGCATCGACATATGCAGAGATTGTCTCTGTTCCAGCATCCTTTGTTTCTGATAGCGGCACACGAGACAACCCGTCAGCATTGCCATGCTTCTCTGACTGACGGTAAACAATGTGGTAGTTGTATGCCGACAGTACGATGGCCCACCTCTGGATCCGGGCTGCTGCCATTGTGGGAAGCCCTTTATGTTCTCCGAACAAGGTCAACAACGGTCTATGGTCTGTGACCAAGTTGAATTGATGTCCCCAGAGGTATTGGTGAAACTTCTTAACACCATACACAAGGCTTAAGGCCTCTTTCTCAATTTGCGAATACTTCTTCTCCGCTGGAGAGAGGGTACGTGAAGCATAAGCAATTGGGTGTTCTTTCTATCAGGTGCTGTGTGTTGGATTACAGTTCCAATGCCATAAGCTGAAGCACCACATGCAAGGGTCAGCGGCAGGTTCTGATCATAGTGCACTAACACTTTGTCACTGGTCAAAAGTTCTTTACATTTGTTGAATGCATCTTGTTCAGGTTTCTTCCATTGCCATATGACTTGTTCCTTCAGCAGCCTGTGAAGCGGGGCTAATACAGTACTTTGCTGCGGCACAAAACGTCCATAATAATTAACTAGACCCAGAAAAGCCCATAGCTCTTTGACATTTGTGGGGGTGGGTGCATCATTAATGCTCTCACCTTGTCTTTAGATGGGAACACCCCCCTTTCATCTAGCACATGGCCCAGGTATTCAATTTGGGTCTTACCGAATTCACACTTCGACTTTTTCACTCGCAAGCCGTTCTCTTGCAAGCGTTGTAGAACTCTGTCAAGGTTCTTTAGATGTTCTGTCTCATCTCTTCCCATTATGAGGAGGTCTTCGAGGTAGACAACCATGTTCAGGTCCTTCATCAAACTCTCCATCACTCTCTGGAAAATGCTAACAGCAGAGTTAATACCAAAGCAAAGGCGATTATACACAAACAAACCTTTGTGAGTGTTGATTGTTGTGTATTCCTTTGAATCTTCGTCAAGGAGCACTTGTTGGTAAGCTTAGGCTAAGTCTATTTTTGAAAACATCTTGCCACCACTCAGTGTTGCCAGCACTTCTTCAATGCGGGGCAGTGGGTATACGACTGTGTTGGTTGCCTGGTAATTACTGCACAGGCGAATATGACCATCTCTCTGGACCACAGGAACGACAGGAGCAGCCCACTCACTGTACTTCACAGGACTGATGATGTTTTTTTCTTCCAGTTGCTGTAGCTCTTTTTCTACTCGCGCTTTCATTGTGAATGGCAAAGGGCGGCTTTTGTGGAACTTGGACGTGGCGTCAGGTTTCACAGAAATTGTGGCTTTAATTCCCTTTAATGTTCCCAATTCCTCTTTAAAGATGTCACTGTATTTTTCTTATACCTCCGGTATTGACTTGGGTACTGAGGGCTGTTTGGCATTTTCACTGACCATTTTAATTGTTTTCCAGTACAAATTGATTCTTTCAAGCCAGTTTCTACCACAAAGTGCAGGTCCATTGCCCTTGACTACAATTAAATGGTAACTCAGCAGTCTGGTCTCTACAGGTCACTTTTGCAATGAACTGCGCTTTTACGGGAATTACCTGGCCAGTGTAGGTCTTCAGTGAAATGTTGCTGCCCTCTAGTGGCACATCCACGAATGACTCATTGTACGTCGTCTCGGATATTATACTAACTGCAGCACCCGTGTCTATTTCCATTGGCACATTCCTCTGGTTTCAGGCGAAGTTCACTTTGAACGGCAGTTTGTTTCTTTTATTCACACAGAACACTCCCTCGTCTTCTTCTGGTTTCACATAACTAGCCACTTTTTGCTGATTTCTGTTTTGCCTTCCTTTCTTCTCCCTCGCGGAAGGCTGGCTACTTCTGCATGCTTTCTGTATGTGACCCACTTTGTCGCATTTATGGCTTTAGGCCATTAAGGTAGCATTCACTTGGGCTATGATTTTTCCCATTACGTCTATAGCACGCTGTCCGCGCTAATGGAGAAAGCTTTTGCTTTTCATTTACTTTGTGCACGAGGCAGACGGTGGCTCGTTGTGTCGTAGCTGCCGTGTGTCTCGGTGGGCAGCTTCCATGTTGAGGGTGATCTCCTGGGCTCTGGCAAACGTCAGCCCATCCGTGGAAAGCAACTTGCGTTGGCATGCTTCGTCATGAATTACACTGACACAACCGTCCCGCAGAGCTTCTTCCAGTCTATCCCCGAAATCACATTTTGTAGCCAGCTGCTTCAGTTCAGCTGCAAACTGAGCCACAGTCGCGCCATTTTTCTGAACACATCGTCGAAATCTGAAACGCTCGGCTATGACCAACGGTTTTGGTTCATAGTAATCTGACAGAATTTCCACGATTTCATCAAAAGACTTGTCTCTCTTGGTTTGAGAGGTTGAAGTAAATTTCTTAGCAGTCCGTTTGTAGAAGCACCAACAGAACTTAGCAGAGTGGCTACTTGCTTTTCTTCGTAGACATCGTGTGCTTCGAAAAAAAGTTCCATTCGCTCGACGTAGGCTGTCCATAGTTCACTTACTGATTAAATTCGTCCGGTTTGGCGAAGTTGGCCATCTTCACTGCTCACTACAGTAACTTTTACCTCGTCGCCAATTATGTGGTGTATTCATAACCAGTCGCTTTGCACGCATCAACCACTTTACTGAACACTTGTAATATATCAGTCCAACAACATTCTGGCGCCTCCTGTCTAGGCTTGCGCATAATACATGAACATACAAACTACGGTGAGCCCATAAGGTCAATATACCACAACTGTAAAGGCTGTGCGCTTCTTAACAAGGGTAGCACTGAGGTCAGGTTAGAATCTTAGTGTTTTCCCTTCGAGTAGTCGATCACATTCAGCATGGCCCAGCTTAGAGCTCGCTCCCGATCTTGGTACCTGTAGAAGGCGACAACGATAGCTCTCGGAGGTCCCCCTTCAGATTCTGTCAAAAGGTGCGATGAGCACTGTCGAGCACCGAAGGAGTTGAAAACCCCAGCTGCCCCATCGTCTCACTCAGCAGCGCAGATACAAATGTCCACACATCTTCATCCTTTTTGTTGTTTTCTGGCACTGACATTGATAATACGGAGATCCGCCCCTTTAAAGTAATGTTCTAGGTTTTTAATGTGGTCCAGCAACTTGGCATTCAGGGTCTGCAATTCAGCGATGGCTTTTTCTGCTTCAAAGTTTTCACCTGCAGTTGTTTCAATTGTTGTTACTCGCTGGACAAGGGTATCCACCTTTTTTCCGAAAGCAAGTTATTGCGGATGTCTGTGCGGCCATCTCTGCTCGGAGATTTACCCGCTGCTTTTCCATTTCAGTTCCGAACATCAGGTAAAAATTACTTATAAATATGAAACACATAACTTAGTTTATTTCATGACTTAACTGTTGCTGGACATTCCACTTTAACTTTTGATTTTTCCTGTAAATCCTTTACCTTCATGAACACCAGCCCTACTGGATACATTTCAAAACTACTGGGATCTACAGTGTTGATCAAATGCTCTGTCCAGGGACACAGTTGATTGTAGCTGGATTCAAACTCAGACTGTCTTGTCCAAACACAACACAAAAACGTCAAAAGTATCAAAATTGATTACTCTTTACATTTTTGTGAGAGAAATGTTAAGTCTTGACTGCGTTCATTTTTTAAAATGGAAATCTGTGTTTTGTCCAATCCACAGAGAATCATGAGCTGAGTTTTAGGGTCTCACTAACTCTAGAGCAATGGTTTTTAACCTTGTTGGAGCTAACAAACCCCACCAGTTTCATAGGCGCATTCACCAAACCCTACTTAAGTAGGGAGAGTCGGTGTGTCTTGACCTCCGCAGTGTTTTGACCTCCGTGGCAGAGTCTCCACCAAACCCTTAAGACCGGCTCACCGAAACCTTAGGGTTTGATCGAACCCAGGTTAAGAACCACTGCTCTAGAGTAAAAAGGGAGAAGAGAAGAGCAAGTCAAGGAAGTAATTTGTGGCAGAGCAGTGAGGGATTTCTGAAGAAAAGTTGTCTTCAGAGGAACTTGCTTGTCTTAATTAAACTGTGCTGTTAGCTTCATCACTGCTCAACACTACCCTAGCTCCATCTTTCTAGTTCCATCATCCTACTACACTGCCCTAGCTTCATCACCTCAGCGTCATCATTCCAGCTGCACTACTTTAGCTCCGTCACTTTAACTATATAACCACAGCTCCATCTTTTCAGTTACACTGCCTCAGCTCCATCATACCAACTCTATCACTTCAGCTCCACCACCTCAGTTAAATTAACATTTTCATGCTGAAGGACTTAGCGGGAACTGGCTTGTCACAACAAGTCAAAGTTATGCGTTAGGAGATTTAGGAGGGTGTGATCTTAAGGATGGAGCTGACTGATTGTGTATGTAATTGTTTAACAAAAGCCTAGTGAGAGACTGATAAAAACCCAATGCATCTTGACCAGCCTGGAGGTCTTTTACTGTCTGACAGATGTTGGTTGATGCTACATGATGACACCTGACAAAACTTACAGGAGCTATTATAAATGAAGATAAATAAACTGATGACAGGGTGTCTCCTTCCCTGACCCCTCTCTCTGCCCATAGCTGTTTAGACACATTTGAACAGGTCAGTTCCAGTGTGGATCCACCATCACCTCAGTCAGCTTCTTCAATGACGGAAGTTAGTGTCTTCTCGTTCGACTCCCTTTGGCTTGTCCCTTTATCGGCGGTAGCCACAGCAAATCAACATATTCCATTTTACCCTGTTCTCTGTATCTTCTACTCTTACTCCAACTATCTTCATGTCCTCCCTCACTGCCTTTCTCTTTAACTCCTACCTGGTATGTCAATCTCTAGCATTCTCTGTCCCTCCTCTGAACATGTCCAGAGCACACTAATTTGTCTTGTTTTTTCTCCCAACTTTCCTGTTAGTGTTGTCCCTTCATGACTTCATTTCTGATCCTGTCCATCCTTGTCTCTCCTACAGTGGATCTCAGCATCTTAAACTCTGCCACCTCCAGCTCTGCCTCCTATTTTTGTGCCTGTTGGTAGTGTCTCTAATCCATACACCTTTTGCTGGTCTCACAACAGAACAGTAGACCTTAATGCGATATCATAAAATTTATAATTATAATAATCTGCTGTGATGGAGACAGTGCGATGTAGACACAGGGATGAGAGAGAGACACCCTATAAATTTTGATACTATCTTAGACAGCAATTGAATTTGTACTACAGTGCAACTACAACAACTCATAGTGCAAGATAACTCAGATTAAGTTACTTAAGCAAATAACTTTATATTATACAGACTTAAAGACACAAAATGACACAATCAGAAGCAGAAGTATGACAGCCTGACAGAAGAACACAGTAAAACAAATTCACTGCAAACACACACACACACACACACAGCACTCAGTTCAGAGTTGTCAGGCGTACCTCCATCATATCTATCAGCCACAGCAGTCTCTCCTGTGATTGTGGTGGGCAGTGGGTTTGTGAGGGGGAGGGATGTTTATTTGTGAGGCAAAAAAAGACAAACACATGAACAACCACATGCAGCACCAGCAGCAGTAGTAGCAGTAACAATAGAAGCAGCAGCAGCAATATGATTCTATCCCAACAGTCGACCTATGTAACCTGTCATTGTTAAAGTTGAAAAGTCAGTGAAAAATAAACAACAAAAACTTTCCTGCAGTGGAATCAGTCTCACTTGCTCTCTCTCTCCCTCCCTCCCTCCCTCTCTCTCTCTCTCTCTTTCTCTCATTCACACATACGCACACATATAGTCATCAATCACGGTGCAAACAAACAGCCGTCCACTAACATTAGGCATCAGTTCCATTCATCAACACAGTTGCTGTGATTTTATCAAATATGATTCATGGTCTCAGGTTGAAATAAGACCAAACGTCATTCTACAACAGAGGACAGAATCGGCAGAACTTCTAAGTAGATATAGGGAATAGATATTGAACTTTCATTCAATATCTCAGGACTGGAGACATACATGTGGCTCACACAATTGTGATGCTAACAAGCAGTCCAAACATTAACATAGACAAGAAACAAGTAATGATGGGAGGTTAAAAGTGTTTTTTTTTTCAAATTCTTAGTTTTCAAAAACTCATGGATCCTAAAAAAAATGAATAATGTTGGTCTTAGACAATGTCTCTCTATGGACCATCTGTAGATGAAATTCCCCGAATGTGGGTGATGTCATTAGTGGTCTGACATTCTTTTAACCTAAATTAACTCTGCAGGCCACTACATAGTATCAATGAAAAATGGCTCAGAAAAAAAGGCAAAAAAAAAACAAAAACAAAAAACTTGGTTTTTGGTCTGTGCGGTTTTTGATGTTACACAAATACTTGGGTATTTGTGTAACACCGACCAAGTATGTACTTAGTGTTCGCATCAGCCCTTTTGAAATCCACAGTGGCTATACACATACAGTGCATCCGGGAAGTATTCACAGCGCAAAGAAGAATCTAAAAAAACCACATGTACATAAGTATTACCAGCCTTCGCTCAATACTTTGTTGATAAACCTTTGGCAGCAATTACAGCCTCATGTCTTTTTGAATATGATGCAACAAGCTTGGCACACCTGTCTTTGGACAGTCTTTGACACAGACTGTCTTTGAAGTCCTGTTTCCTATCCTGACGGACTGAGGCCTGCCAGTCAGGAAGTCCAAGAGCCAGTCACAGAGGGTGGGATGTAGTCCGAGGGAAGACAGTTTGTGTGTGAGTTTGTGAGGGACCACATTGTTGAATGCCGAGCTGTAGTCGATGAAGAGAATCTTGATGTAGGAGTCTCTGTTCTCCAGGTGTGAGAGGGAGGAGTGCAGGACTGCAGCGACGGCGTCAGACGTGGATCTGTTGGGCCGGTAGGCGAACTGTAGGGGGCCAGTGAGTCCGGGATGTCGAAACACTTCATTATGACCGGTGTCAGTGCTACTGGCCGGTAGTCATTCAGGCAGGTGGGCGGGTTCTTCTTGGGCAGGGGGATGATGGTGGTGGTTTTGAAACATGTGGGGACAGTTCTGTAGCTGAGGGAGAGGTTGAATATGGAAGTGAAAACATCTGTCAGCTCGTTGGCACATGCTTTGAGGGCTCGTCCAGGAATGTTGTCTGGGCCCGCAGCTTTGCGGGGGTTAATCCTCCTCAGGGCTTTGTTTACCTGAGCTGGCGAAACGACTGGTGGAGGACATGGGGGATGAGTGGTTGGTCTCTCAGTGGGGGAGTTGATGGTCTCAAACCTGGTGTAGAAGCTGGTGAAAACATCTGTCAGCTCGTTGGCACATGCTTTGGGCTCGTCCAGGAATGTTGTCTAGGCCCGCAGCTTTGCGGGGGCTAATCCTCCTCAGGGCTTTGTTTACCTGAGCTGGCGAAACGACTGGTGGAGGACAGGGGGGATGAGTGGTTGGTCTCTCAGTGGGGGAGTTGATGGTCTCAAACCTGGTGTAGAAGCTGTTGAGGTTGTCAGGCAGGCTGTCAGTGGCACTGATGGTCTGTGGGCAGCTCCTGTAATCCGTAATGTGTTGCAGGCCCTGCCACATGAGCCTGGAGTCAGCAGTGGAACATCCCCATTGATGTTTCATCTAATTCAGGACTTGACTCAAACGTGTTCTGGAGAAGCCATTGTTTAGTTGATTTGGATTTGTGTTTTGGGTTTGTGGAGACGGGGTGGAGGTTAGCGGTCAGCAGCAGCAGAGAGCGCACAGGAGTGGTGATGCAGGTGCAGCAACAGACACAGGTGAGAGCAATTCCTGTAATCAGGTCTCTCCCTGTATAAGTATTAGCCGGGACCAGAGAGAGAGGGGCTGCCGGTTGAGTGAGACCAGAGACATCAGAACTAAATCCTTGAACAGATGCCTGAAACAGGCTGCGAGCATTACGCACAAGCGTAACAGCGTTGGTGCCAGCAGAGCGCACATGTAAACGATAAAGGCTTGAAACTCTATAAGTGTAGGTGATTGTGTCCAGGTGTGCTACATTGGTAGCCAAAGTGACCTGGACACAATGACAGCCCTAGCACAGATGATGCTTGTGTACAAAGACCACGCTGAAGCTCAGTGGGAGCAGTTGGCAGTGCTGAGCACTTAGACTGCAGCTCTGGCGCAGCAGGTGTCTCGGATGTGGCCAGCAACAGTGTCCTTCCCCGATTTGCCTGGGTCGCTCTCATTTTTGACACTTCAAAGACTGAATTGTTTGAAGCCACAGCCGTGTCGTGTGGCTGGCCGGAGAAGGAGTGGGCTGTTAATCTGCTGCCTCTGCTCTCCGGGGACATGGCGTTGGCGCTTCCAGCAGCAGTGAGAGGGAGCTACCAAAACTGTTTTGGACCGACTGGGATTCTCCCTCGAGGACAGCTCTAGGATTTCGGCTGCAACCGGGAACTTCTGCGGGGACACACACGAATGCCGGAGTCAGTGGTGGTGGAGCACTAAGTCGAAGGTCTCCCACCATAACGACACAGTGGGTGCGATATGATCAGCCCGGCAGTCTGACAGAGGTGGTGGTGCTGGCGGAGAAGCATTAAGCGGTGCATCCATTCCAGCCTGTGAAGCCGGCTCCATCAACCCAGGACCGCGCCTCACTGATGCCCTGCCAGTCCGGACACCTTCAGCTGGATTGCTCGTTAGTGGAAATAGGGCAGGTGATCCTGGTGGACAGAACCCCAGCGCCCCTCCCCAGATCGAGAGGGACATGTAGCATTCCAGTAAGGATCCAAGGGGGTAGACATCAGGCGATTGTGGACTAAGGCTGTCAGCAGTCTTTGCTCCATGTCAGGTTCGTGGTCAGCTCCCGTTTGGCACACTCTTTAGTTTTGGGGACTAATTGGCCAGGGCTAAGGTCATTTATTTGGGTCCGGTCCATGGTCTTCTGGAGAGGGTAGCTCGGTGCTCAGTTCAGACACGGGGTCCAATGGTACCGCACAGCAGGGGCAGGGCGCCCCAATGTTTAAAATGTTACAGAATTATCCTTTAACACCTTCAACCAGGTGGCTAAAACTGATGGCCAGCTAGTGAGCCCGGGTGCTGTGCTGTCCTTTCCTTATTTTGTATTGATCAGGGACAGGTTATACAGAGTGTGTCAGGACACGGCAGGCAACGATGAATGTCGAGGAGTCACAGGGAGATGATTCTCCGGGTGGCTCATCATCATCCAGTGGCTGGACAAATGGGCTGCGAGAAAACATTAGACCGTGTCACCGACCATTTCTATTGGCTTGGCATTCGGGTGGATGTGCCCCGTTTCTGTGCGTCATGACCCGCCACATCAAAAGTGCTGCTGGCGCTTATGGAGTTTCCGTTTAAACAGATAGGAATGGACCTCATCGGATCATTTCATCGTAATGCCCGGGGGTACCAGTTTCTCCTGTTCATGGTGGACTATGCCACGAGATATCCGGGAGCCGTGGTGCTGCGTAATATCTCTGCAAAGGATGTTGCAAATGTGCTTTTGCAGGTTATCTCATGGGTCGGGATCCCAATATAGATCCTGACAGACCAGGGAACGTCGTTTATGTCACAGACCCTGAAAGAATTGTATGAATTATTAGGCATTAAATCCATTCAGTCCAGCTTCTACCACCCTCAGAGTGACAGACTGGTGGAGCAGCTAAATTAAATTTTAAAGGCAATAATTTGTAAATTCTTTCAAGAGGACAGTCCAAACTGGGATAAGTGGCTAGATCCCCCGTTGTTTGCAGTACGGGAGATTTCACCGTTTGAATTACTATTTGGCCAAGAGGTGTTTTGGATCTGCTTAAAGAAAGCTGGGAAGTAGGTACAAGCCAATAAAAACGAAATTCAGTATGTTCTGAACCTTAGAGCAAAGCTCCACTCACTTGGTCATGAGTCAAGGGTGAATTTGCTCAGGGCCTAGGGACGTCAGTGTCGTCTGTACAACAGGGCTAAGCTGCGTCACTTTTTACCGGCAGATAGTTTTAGTTTCACACCCGTCATCAGCATCAAAGCTGCTCGCCAATTGGCAAGGACCCTTTGTGGTCACACGATAAGTAAGTGATGTTGATTATGAGATGGAGCAGCCTTCTCCACTCCGTACGGATTGTACCAATTTGTTACACTTCAGTTTGCGTTGTTTGGGGCCCCAGCCAACTTCCAACGTCTTATGAACCGGGTGTTACATCCACACGCTGCCAGGCTGACACATCGAGCAGAGGGTTAGGGGCGGTGTGTGCGCAGAGTCAACCAGCCGGTAATGTACATTACCCGGAAGCTGTCCGACCAGAAAGAGGGATACAGAACAGTTGAGGAAGAGCATCTAGAGCTGGGCAGTCGGAGCCCTACATTATTATCTCCTGGGACAACCCTTCGCCTTCTGCTCGGACCTCACGCCGCTTCAGTGGCTCCACCGCATGAAGTACACCAATCCCCAAATAACTACATGGTACCTGGCTTTACAGCCCTTTAACTTTAAGTTGGTCCACAGACCAGGGGCACGGATGACTGTGCCGGACTTTCTTTCCCGTCCCTTTCAATTGGAGGAGGCGGAGTTCACTCAGCCGGACGTGTCGCCGGCCTCAGTCCTGCAGTAGTGGTATGTGGAGGTGGGGCGTAGGTCCGTGGTCAACAGTGGCAGAGAGTGCACAGGAGTGGCGATGCAGGTGCAGCAACAGATACAGGTGAGAGCAATTCGCGTAATCAGGTCTCTCCCTGTATGAGTATTAGCCGGGACCAGGGAGAGAGGGGCTCCTGGTTGAGTGAGACATCAGAACTGCACGGGCGTAACAGTGTTGGTTCCAGCAGAGCGCACACGTGGACAATAAAGGCTTGAAACTCTATAAGTGTCGGTGTGATTGCATCCTGGGGGAACTCGTGTGCTACAGGTTTAATGTCATGCTGAAAGACAACCTTCTCTTCATCTTTAGTTTTCTACCAGGGGTCAAAAGGTTTGTTGTAAACACCGACTGGTATTTTGTGATTCTTAGTAATTTCATCTACCCTGACTAAGGCCCCAGTCCCAGATATAAAAAAAACAAACAACCATAGCATCAAAGCATGATGCTGCCACTATCGTGTCACCCTAGTTTCCAGGGCTGCCTTGTAACAGCAGTTAAAACAACACTCTGTGACACAATAATTTCCCAAATTGGTAAAAATGTGCTTTTTTTTTCACTGTAGTTATGGTGTTCTTTAAGTGTTGAGCATTTTTTTTTCATTTAAATGAATATTTGTGTTGTTTGTTCACATTACAAAAAATCTAGCAAATGAACAAGGGAGTGTCCACTCTTTATATCCTCTGTAGATAAAGTGAAAACCAAGTCACAGACATTCAGTACATCTCTGGACAGGGTCACTTACCCGTGCTGAGCTGAGTGTGGTGTTTGTCATAAAGCTAGCTGAAGAAGAGGTGAGGGTGTCAGGGTAGGACACCATGGACAGGGAGTCTGGCTGCACCCCTGAGGCTCCAGGTTTGTTCTGTCGGTCCTTTAGAGCCTGGATTTCCCTTCTGAGTACCATTCCATCAAAACACTCCAGATCCTGAGGGCTCACCAGACCCCTGACCTCGGACAACAACGAGAACTGAGGAAAGTGTAAGAAAAACAGATAAGGGAAGAGGACATGTGAAATTACATGAATCTGACTAGAGGTTGGGATGAAGCTCAAAGATAAACATTTTATTAGGTATTGACAAACAATGTGTAGATCTTGGACACATGGTCCAACATTTAAATAATTATGTTGCTGTTATATCTCAGAAATATGATATCCTTGAGAAATCCTTCTCCACCCCACCAAATTCCACTCATAAAATTATCATTTTATCTGCTGGTTGGAACGGCTCAGGAATGCCTGTCCCTTTTGATTTTTTTTTCTACATGAAAATTTAGTGAAGAAATCTAACTGACAATTGACAACTTTTGCATGCTGTGGTGTAAAATTATTTATATTGTTACTTATGCAGTGGACAGAACAAATAAATTAAACTGTATCTGTGTAATTTAATTTATTGTAAGTTTAATGTCTTTTGACTTGCTGACACTGAGCCTTTTCAATTGTCTGATTGTGGTTGTAAAAGAAATGTTGAATTACATTCTCTGTTCTCAGTGATTGTGTTCATTAGATTAAAAAAGCAGGTTTGTTCCTCAAATGTCTTTTCTTAATAAATCTGCATCAGCATTTCCTCTCTTCTCTGCTCTGGTGTGTTTTATTGAGCCTTTAAAAACAGCAACTGTTTGGTTTAACTCACTCACATGTGTAATGTTGATAGGATTAGATTTAAATTAACCATCAAAGTTAAACCAGCCCGGTCGTCTTCAAGACTCTAATTTTTTAAACCAAGGGCTGAGAATGTCTGCATTTGGAATGAATAAACTGAAACTTTGACACCTGTAAAGAGTCAATTGTAATTTTGGTAGCAGTCGTAGAGACTGCGGCCTGAGACTGAGACTTGATACAAATAGGGAGAAGAAGATGAATGAATGGCTAAATAATTATTACACATATATGTATATATATTTGGCAGCCCCTAATGGTGGTGAGCAAGATAATGATTGAGGTGAAGAAAAGGAGGTCTAGGAAGACATAGCAACATAAGATGGTGAAGGTTAAGTAAAAGACATCTTGTGAAGACTTTGGAAATTAGTTACGGCAGTTCTAGACAGTGTGGAGGAATTCCTAGATGATGATTAGGGAGGCAGGTAGGAAGGTTCTACATCGGATTAGAGAGGATGAAGTTAGAAAAGCTCTGAAAAGGATGAGTGGAAAGTCAGTTGGTCCTGATAGCATAACAGAAGAAGTATATACGCAAGTGGAGTCTATATATATACCGTATATATATATATATATATATACATATATAATTATATATATATATGTATATATATATATATATATATATAGATATATATATATATAGCCATTAGGCTTTTTCACTTGGTTGATCAATGGAATTTTCTGAAATAATCAAACAT
>JAFBJS010000270.1:0-18847 GCA_016785265.1 Paraplagusia blochii | reverse complement strand
TGAAGTAAATAAATATAACGTATATATATATATATATATATACATATATAATTATATATATATATGTATATATATATATATATATATATATATATATATATATATAGCCATTAGGCTTTTTCACTTGGTTGATCAATGGAATTTTCTGAAATAATAAAGGATTAGTGGATGAAAAAGTGATCTAGTGGGAATTTCAAAGAAAGGTAATGTGTAATCAGGGGTGGCAGAAAGCTACGTACAGTTGGTACAAGACGAAAAAGTGGTAAGGTGTGCTGTTGGAAGGTAAGAAAACTAAGGTGGAAGTGGAACTTGTATCAAGGGTTGTCCCTGAGCCCCTTATTGTTTGATTGAGTGATGAACATATTGACAGATGAGGTCAGATAAGATTCTTAATGGACGATGATGTTGGACGAGGCAGATAACATTGTCATCTGCTGTGAGAGTAAGCAACAACAAGAGAACCTAGAGAGGCGGTTACTAGCAGAAACCACCGCGGTTACTAGCAGAAACCACCGTAGCTGACAGCCTTAAGCCCTGACCAGCTTTGCACACTCCTAGAACTTTATCTTACCACTACCTACTTTCAATTCAACAATAATTTTTACAGACAAAAGCACGGATGTGCTATGGGGTCTCCAGTATCTTCCATTGTAGCTAACGTCCAGATGGAGGAAGTAGAACAGAGACACTAGCCTCCTACAGTGGCATTGTACCATCACACAGGTACAGATACATGGATGACACATGGATCAAAATGAAAACAGTTGAAATGGAATCATTCATTGAACACTTAAACACAATCAATGACTTCATAAAATTCACCAGGCAAGATGTTAAGGAAGACATGCTGGCTTTCCTGGACTGTGCAGTGCACATAAAGGAAGAAAGAAACCTTTTTATTGGAGTTTACAGGAAACCAACACACTCTGATCAATACCTACATTTTGACTCACATCATCCGTAACAATAGATCCAGACACACCGCTTCACAAGAGTATGCCAAGGCTAAGGAGCAAGCCCACATTAGAGGGGCCTTAAGCACCTGTGGCTACCCCAAGTGGGGTTTTTCCAAAGCCACCAAAACTACCAAACATTACTAGGAGGACAACGAAAACAAACAGAATAACGTATACATTTGAAAACACTGCACTTTAATTTCAATAGAAAATATATAAATGAAAGACATGTTCATGTTCATCAATCCCTTGTCTACAGTATTAAAGTATTTTAGTAAATTATTAAAGTATGTTACTTTAAAAATGTATTATGTATGGATGTGGACCAAAGCATTCCTTGTGGGGATGAAAAAGTACCCTTTCCCAAATTACAAAACAGTTAATGCTACCATTTGCTTAAAAAGGTTCTGAGTTAGACCGCATCTCCAATTAGCTTGAGGGTCCTTGTTTACATAGTAAATTTTGATAGGATGCATAACTGCACTATTTCCATCTACAGGCAGGGTTTAGCAAAAGGCCAGTTCTCTTCTTTTCCAGTTTATGTTAGCGCCTCAGTACAACAACAAACCTTTACAAACGAACAGTGAGCAAGAGACAATTCTCTTAACATGTCAACCTGCATCGACATGTCATGTCCTTTTGTTTGTATTGTAAGTATGTATTTGACAGTCAAATTCAGTTGTATTGGCTCAATATTAATTAAATGCCATTCTGATTCGTATTCCATTAGTATTAACATGTTAATGTTTAAATAAAATATAATTAAAAAATGTGAAGCACACAAAAATATTGTCTGGGTTAATTAATTGAAAAATTAATACAATAATGATGTGTTGAGTGTTCCGGCCCTTACATATAATCTCTTGGTAATATTTGGTGGTTTATCATTGATTCATTCATCATCATCATCCTCACTCATTATCGTGTTGCAAGGACAGTAGCCTCCAAAACCTCAACCCTAATCACACCATACTCTAAGCGTTTCTGTGGGTGTTGAGCCCACTGAAAGTTACATGGGTTGGAATAACGCACCAGGCAGCTCCAGGTTCTAATAAGCTGGGATTAGAACCTGGAGCCTTGCGTAACCAAGTCTGCTTTCTTAACCAGTAGTAGGAGTTTACATTTATTTTAAAACTTAATTGTGTTTTAAGGCAACATACAGTGACACTGGATTTTTATTTCTGAGAATGTATATAAATCTTATTGTTAATTATTACAGTAAACAGTAAAGTCATTTACTGACTTTACTGTACTGTACTTTACTGACCTTACTGGCTCTGACTTCGTGAGTTTCTTAAATGATAAAATTGTAACTATTAGGGAAAAGTTAAATGGCCTCATGACATCAACTGCAGCTAATCTGCATTCTGATACAGTGGTGCAGGAGGAAGCTGGTAAACCGGACATATCCCTAACCACATTTGACCCCATAGACTTACGTCAGCTCACTGCCATGATCTCTTTGGTTAAAAGTTCTTTTTGTATTTTGGATCTTATTCCCACAAGGCGAGGTGTCCCCCTTAATTGGCACCTCCATATTAGATATAATCAATCTATCTCTTACAATTGGCTATGTTCCCCTAAATTTCAAGGGATCAGTGCTAGGTCCAATCTTGTTCACCCTTTATATATAGGAAACATCCAATTGACTTCCACTGTTATGCTGATGACACTCAATTATATTTATCAATTAAGGCTGATGAACATGATCATCCACAGCGGCTTAAATCCTGCGTAGATGACATTAAGTCCTCGATGACCCGTAACTTTTTGTTACTTAATTCAGATAAGGCTGAGTTGTTGATATAGAAACATGTAAGGGATTCTATATCTGACATAATAGCATCTGATAATAGTTTAACCACTGCCTCCACCTCTGTTAAAAACCTAGGTGTTATTTTTGACCAGGAGCTTTCTTTCAAATCACATATTAAACATATCTCTAAGACTGCCTACTTTCAACTTCGTAACATTAGGAAAGTGAGGCAGATGCAGCTGAGAAGTTGGTCCATGCCTTTGTTACTTCTAGCTGGACTATTGTAATTCTTTATTAGTCGGATGCTCAGTCAGTTCTCTGAGAATTCTGCAGCTTATCCAGAACACAGCAGCTCGTGTTCTGACCAAAAACAGGCAGAGAGATCATATCTCACCGGTCCTCGCCTCATTGGCTCCCAGTTCATTTTAGAATTCAACGTAAAGTCCTTCTGCTTACCTATTAGGCTCTCCATGGGCTGGCACCCTCCTATATAGTGGAGCGGATACAACCATACCAACCCACTAGAACTCTTTGTTCTCTAGGAGCTGGTCTTCTTGTGGTTCCATGAATCTCTAAATCTAGATTTGGAGCCAAAGCTTTCTGTTATCAGGCCCCTCTACTCTGGAACCAGCTGCCAGTTCTAGTCCGGGAGGCAAGTACAGTCTCTACTTTCAAAAGCAGACTTTTCTTTTTGACTGCTCCCATGGTGGCGTATAGGTCCAGCGTATAGGTCCAGCCTTTGTGGGCCCCGTTGTTGCCCTCTATCTCTTTCTCACTTCTTTTTCTTATTCAACTTTCTACTCTACTATCTATTATTTGTGGTAGACTTACCACCTCTTGCCTTGTCTTCAATCTTTGCCTAGAGTCCCATTGCCCTGGGCCTGACACAGGACTCTGCCTGCACGTGTTTGGCCCAACTCCCCAAGCACCCTACTGTCTGATCTGGACTCTGGATTTCGTCTTATGGAGCATATGAGCTTGATTGGACCCTGAATAGACTTTATAGTGTCCTTCTTTTATTTGTAGACCTTAAAGAAATTTTAGTTTCTTACTTGCCCGTCCTGGGTGAGGGTCCCCTCCACTGTCGATCACCCTTCGAAGTTTCCTCCTTTTTTTCCCTTTCTGGGTTTTCTATAAGGGCAGGGTCTATCTCTATATATTCTTTTTATTCTTGTTTTTATGCATGCATGCTTGTTTGTAAAGTGCCTTGAGATATCAGTTGTTATGATCTGGCACTATAAACAAATAAAAGTTGAAGTTAAAGGAGCTCACCACAATACCTTGCAGTGTGATTTGGGTGGCAGACAGATAAGCCAATGAAGATTAATGAATCACTATATGAATGAATAAACAGATGAATAACAGTGAATTAAATAAAACATATTTACACCTAATAATTATTACTACCACTCTTATTTTTATTTACTTAACCCCACTCTGTTATTCTTGGCTTGTAGGCGGTATACTCCTCACTTTTGCGTGGGTGTTGAGAAGCTCAAACATAGCCATGACCAGCTGCTCTGCTCCGATGTGTCCTTCTCTGTACTCCTCTACGTAGTAACCCATGGTCTGCCGCTCCGTCTCCGTCAGCAGGTGCCGTGCTTTGTCCTCCAGCATGGCTCTGGACTGATTCACCAGACTGGACAGGGTGACCTGTGAGCCGGCTACACCCTTGTAAAATACGGGCTAAGACAGAAAGGCAAAAAATATGAATAATTAATATTCAGTCGTCATGCATTTTTAGATATATAAAAAACGAAAACTGTTTCTACTTTATGATATTATTATTATTATGTTTGGAAGATAAGAGGTCAGAGAAAGGACTAGTAGAGGCCATAAAATGGGTTTGATGTTTTTTTATGGTTAATGATAAAGAGCTGACAGATGAAGACAAAGATAAGGTTTAGAGGAGACGAAAAAAAGTGTCCACGTTTACATGAAGGGGGTAACATGATTTGACATAATATGTTTAGATAGATAGATGGATAGATAGATAGATTTGGACTGCGAAAATTATGGTGTATCCTTCAGGAAATTCTGAGAGTGTAGCAATCAGTGCTGCCAACAATTCATTTTTGTACTGCTTAGAATAGAGGTCATCGAGTGATTGAACCCTGTGAACTTTCTGAACAATGACTTCCAACAACAAAAATGTAAATTTGTATACTATGTTTTATCATACTGTCATAACCTTATAGCACCTGGGTTATACTAAAGCCTAACATTTGCAAGAAATTAAAATTATTGGTTCTCTACCTGAGAAAGATCCACTTAGTATAGCTAGGAATTTATTTTTGGATGGTAGGAAACAGTTAAACTGCACAATAATGCTTTACTAATTCACAATAACAAAAAATCTACAATATTATTATCCATTCATCTTGATCCTCTTATCCGTTACCAGGTCTTGAGGCAGCAGTCCTTGAATGCCACCCAAATCACACTGCACCAAACTGAGAGCTCCTGTGGCTGATGGGCCCACTGAAAGTTATGTGAGTCAGCATGGTGCTATGGTCAGAGCACTGGAGTGGCAACCTAGAAGCTGGTGGATTAGAAATCAGCCCTGCAGACCCAAGTCTACTTCCCCAACCATAAGGCCACTAATGCCGTATGTGCAACGTTATTAAGGTAATTAATTGAAATGGGGAAAAAGGAATGTTGTGATGACTTTGGAAAAGAAGTCAGAACAGTGTTGGGCTGTGGTGAGGAATTCCCCGATGATTGGGAGACCACAGCTAGAGTCATTAGGGAGACAGCTAGGAAGGTGCTAGGTGTTTCCTCTGGACAGAGAAGGGAGGACAAAGAGACCTGGTGGTGGAATGATGAGGTCCAGGAAAGTGTCCAGAGGAAGAGACTAGCAAAGAAGAGATGGGATAGTGACAGAACAGAGGAGAATAGACTGGAGTACAGAGAGAGGGCAAGGGAGGTGAAGAGGGAAGTGGCCAAGGACAAACAAAAGGCATACGAGGAGTTGTACGAGAGGTTAGACACGAAGGAAGTAGAAAAAGAGTTATACAGATTGGCAAGGCAAAGAAACCAATCTGGGAAGGATGTGCAGCACGTGAGATTAATTAAGGACAGAGATGGAAATGTCATCACCTGTGAGGAATGTCTGCTGGGAAGATGGAGGGAGTACTTTGAGGAGTTGTTAAATGAGGAAAATGATAGGGAGCGTAGGAATGAGGAGCCAGTTCCCAACAGGGAGAAGGTAGATCAGATTAGAAAGGATGAAGTTAGAAAAGCTCTGAAGAGGATGAAGAGTGGAAAGGCAGTCGGTCCCGATGACATACCACTGGAGGTACAGATTGCTTGGGGAAGAAGGGGTAAGTTTTCTCACTCGGCTCTTCAATTTCTATTGTTTTGGAGACCGACAAGATGCCTGATGAGTGGAGGAAAAGTGTTCTTGTGCCAATTCACAAGAAGGGTGATGTGCAGAACGGTAGCAATTCCAGAGGGATAAAGTTGATGAGCCATACCATGAAGATTTGGGAAAGAATAGGTGAGGCTCGGTTGAGGAAAGAGGTAGAGATTTGCGAACAACAGTATGGTTTTATGCCGAGAAAGAGTACCACAGATGCAATATTTGCCTTGAGGATGTTGATGGAGAAGAGAGGGCCAGAAGAAGCTTAATTGTATTTTTGGGGATTTAGAAAAGATTTTGAGCCCCTTTTTGTTTGCTCTGTTGATGGACAGATTGACAGATGAGGTCAGACAAGAGTCTCCATGGACAATGATGTTTGCAGATAATATTGTGATCTGCAGTGAGAGCAGACAACAGCTAGAAGAGAACCTAGAGAGGTGGATGTTTGCACTAGAGAGAGGAATGAAGGGCAGTTGTAGCAAGACCGAGTACATGTGTGAATGAACAGGGGAACAGTGGAATGGTGAGGTTACAAGGAGCAGAGGTGGAGAAGATGGAGGAGTTTAGATACTTGGGCTCAACTGTTCAGAGCAGTGGAGACTGTGGAAGAGAGGTGAAGAATAGAGTACAGGCAGGATAGAACAACTGGAGAAAGGTCTCAGGAGTGATTTGTGATAGGACAGTGTCAGCTAAGGTAAAGGGAAAAGTTTACAGGACAGTGGTAAGACCAGCCATGATGTATGGACCAGAGACACTAGGAATAAGTAGAAGACCAGAGGCAGAGCTGGAGGTGGCAGAGTTAAAGATGCTGAGATTCTCTTTGGGGGTGACAAGGATGGACAGGATCAGGAACGAGGTAATCAGGGGGACAACACAGACAGGAAGGTTTGGAGAAAAAGCTAGAGAAGCAAGATTAAGATGGTTTGGACAAGTCCACAGGAGGGACAGTGGTTATATTGGGAGAAGAATGCTAGACATGGAGCTACGAGGTAGGAGACGAAGAGGAAGGCCAAAGAGAAGATTTATGGATGCGGTGAGGGATGGTTGGAGTTGGAGTTGAGGATGCGGAGGACAGGGTGAGATGGAAATTGTTGACTCGCTGTGGCAACCCCTGAAAAATGGGATAAGCCAAAAGGAAAAGAAGAAGAATTGCAATGGGGTGTCCAAAATTGTTTTTCATATAACTGGCATGTCTAATATGTGGTGTACTATGTATCCCTTTGGAGCACCAAATAATAAGCACTTCAACATGTTTTTCTATTTATGAGAGGGTGACCAAAAAAATGGCAAAATGAAGCACTGCTAACCCATTTGCTTGATTTGCAGCACGGCCCATTTACTGCAAACAGTCCCATTTTCATATTTACACAGCCACTAATACGTGTAAGTGTGTAGTTGTACAATATTGTTTTAATATACTATACATTTAGATACATGTGAAATTACATGTATCTAAACACCACTTCAAAGTCTTTATGCCTCTTCCTGATTTTTTTCTCTAGACGGAAACAGGATGAAGAAAAGAGGCCTTGCCAACATCTCCTCCTCCACCTCTGCTTTAACTAAACGTCTCTGCCTCATCTCTACCTCTTACTGTCGCACTCATCTGTCAGTACCCCTCACTGCAATGCCATGGTTGAGGCCCTGACGTCACTTCCAAAAACATGTTTGCTGTCGGGGAAGATGAAAGCCGGGCCTGTTAGCACAAACTGTGAGTAACAAACATTTATTCACTGCCTTTTCTGCTTTTTGCTGATAAGTGAAGGAAATAATGCTTCACAATACTGGGTTTTCCCTCTGTACTTTTTGAGTCACCCAGTCACAGTTATTGGCATAGTTAATTTGCTTCATTAGAAATATGAAAACATGTAAAGCGGATTTATGTGTTTTCTGATGAAGAATTGATAAGAACTGTAACCTTTCGATGGGAATTAAAAATGAAAAAATTGTGTGCCACTGTGAACTCACACTGTTGACCATTCACAAAATGGATAATTCTCAAGTCACAGAGGCACACAAAACCATAAACTATGCACAGGTGAAAAGGTTCAGGTTAGTAGTTTGAATAATCTTTTCTAGAAGTTCTAGAGCATAAGAACAATCCAGTCATAAAACAACATTAAGTTACTTGTTTCAGTCCTGACTAAATGTAAGACGAAGAAGAAGAAGAAATCGATAACACGTCACTCCTGCCAGCTGCAGTTCTTTTGCAGTCAGGAACGGAGCAGAACCAACAACTGTTAAATGGCCAAGGTGAACTCTGATGCTACTCTGCCTGAATCTTAATCACTGATCTGCTTACCATGAGATTTTCTACATGGTCTCAAGGGCAACGCAGAGCCAGCCGACACTAACCTACAGGGTTTTATGACAAAATTATTTAGTTTCATGTCCATATGAACAGCCATAGCATAAGTGAGCTTGAAAGCATTTCAAGCTAAACAACAAAATAAGCATCAGCTTAGTAATACTAGTCCTGAGAAAGGTGGACAAATGTAAAAAAAAAAAGCAAACAAAAACGACATTGTTAGTCGAAGGTGTTGTGATGGATAGGAGTCTAGTAATTGCTGAGATTGATAGCTTTTGGCCACTGGCGGATATTGGTTGGTATGCGCAGGGTAGATGTATTTGTCAGTGTGTATGTATGAGTGTCAACATGCCTTCAGATATGAAACAGCATACTGTATGAAGAAATAATCCTTAAGCATTGCACTAAATGAATAAATAAACAGGCACAGGTTTATACTCAGTAAATAATAGTGAACTTTCTACCAATACTGACTTTTCTACTGACTATCACCTCCAGGTCAGACACAGGATATCTATATTATGAAGTGATAATTTCTTATTAGTGACAGCTCTAGCTCTAGGTCAAGCTCCAGCTCCGTCCAGTCTCAGACAATGTTCTGTGGCAGATAAGCATCTGTGATCTGTTTATCACAGGGAACAACAACAGCAACTGACACAGAAGAGAACAAATCAGATAAGGTGGGGATTAAAAATAAAACAGTCTGGAGTTAAGGTTAGTACATGTCCCAGAATTTATCTGTTACACTGCTTGATTCCTTAAAGACAAACTTAATGTTTAAGAAAAAAAAAGTTAAAAATATATTCTGCCAAGAGATATGTTTTCTGTTTTGTTTCATTTACTACTCCATAAAGTTGTGGAACAATAAAAATGCCATTTTGCCCTGAGGTTTGAATCTTAGATTAATGAACTTATGCTGCTTTTAACACAGACTCTAGTATATAAAGACTTAACATTGATTTTTTTGATTTGCCCTTGATTTTACTTTAGTTAACCCAATAGTTATTTTTTATTCTTGCATATTGAAATCTCTAACTAATATTCCATTCTAAACCAAGATGTTGACGGTTAGAACAGAGGTGGGCTTTTGACTTGCGGGTCTTGACTGAGTTAGAATCTGTCTATGGCAGTGGCCTATTCTTCAAATCACAGAGTGCAAGAGTGCAAGTCTCATTTTAAAGAAACTTTTAATTGACTTTTTTAGGTTGACAATTCAAATTCCAGGTTCTAACTTTGACATATTAACAAAGAAGCACTACTTATTACTACCATCCGAAAGACAATGTGTCAACTGCAGAAAAAAAAAAAAACAAGTACAAAGAATGTTTTCTTGTTCCCACATTTTTCAACCTTAAGCTCAGACCTCTGTGAAAGCAGAGGTCAAGGCAGTCCTCTTTGACCTCTACATTAGTGAAACTAAACAACCACTGTACAAACGTATGCAACAACACAGAAGACCCAACTCATCAGGACAGGACTATGCGGTTCATTTACACCTGGAAGAGAAAGGACACAGTTTTGTGGATGAAGACGTCCAAATCCTGGCCAGAGAAGACAGATGGTTTGAAAGAGGAGTGAAGGAAGCCATCTTCGTCAACCTCGAGAAACCCTCTCTCAACAGAGGGGGAGGACTAAGACACAATCTTTCATCCACTTATAAAGTTGTTTTGAATTCTCTGCCCAGAAAATTCTCTTGTGATCAGACCAGGGCCCCATCACAAAGAAGAGCAACAATTAATACCAGGAGCCCGACTGCAGTTCTAACCGACTACAGGAGACCCTGTAGTGGGTTAGAACTGAAGAAGCCTCTTGGATGAGAGGTGAAACGTCTTCAAGAAACCTACTATGTCTAGTTGCTCTTGAAGTAACTAATTTTGGATTGAATTACCTGGATGAGAAACTACACAGAAAAACGGATTTGTTGTGCTTGAGATATGAACTAGTTCTTAGTTCCAGATTACATCACACAAGGACCTCTTCTTTCCTTTTGGCATGTGCAGTTTTCCATCTCTTTTTGTTCTGTGTATCTTCAGCTCTCCCTCCAACTAACTTCATGTTCTTCGTCACGGCATCTCCTCTTTGGACTTCCTCTTTGGCTCCTACCTGGTAGCTACATCTCCGACATTCTTCTACTAATTTAACCACTATCCCTCCACTGGCTTGTCTAGCTACTTCTCCAAACCTTCTTGTCTGAACTGTCCCTTAAATGTTCGTGTCCTTCCTTGTCACTCCTAAAGAGACTCTCAGCATCTTTAACTCTGCCACCTCCAGCTGTGCCTCTTGTCTTCTGCCAAATTCTAGTATCTCTATACATCACCATACATCATGGCTTCAAATACATCAAGACCTTCAAATGTCAACCTTAGACAACAAGGAAAAGATTGGAAACAAAATGGCTGAAGATGTTTAAAGAAACTTTTAATACTTTTAATCCCACCAACTCTGCAACACATTTCAATAGCACTTCGAGGTCTTAAAATGAAAACCCAGTGTTTGGTCTGAAGAACCTGCTTCTGAGACATACATAATCCAAATTATGTTTTATTGGCCCTGAAATACCTTTATCATTTAGGCTTTTCTGGACTCTAAATTTGCAGAACGAGCTTCTTTTGTTTATGTGGTCATTAAAATCCCTCTGTAGTAAAAAAAAAGATATTTTAAGATATTTTGTCCTTTCATGCAAGCACCCAATTAACTACTACCTAATTAGGAACACTGAGCAAAAGTCACTTTTATGAGTCATAATTCAACCTCATCAAGTGAGGGAGAAGAATCCTGTTTCTGGTGACAATGGCCATTAAAAGAACTACAGCAGTGAATTCACATCAATCAGCTATTTGATAAGGAGTATCAGATCATTCCAAACACTTCACACAGCAGTGAAATAGACTCAGGTGTAAATGTGTTTGAGAATCCTGCTATTCTGCGTCTTATCAACATTATAAAAAGTCAGACTCTTGGTGTGTGTTAGTGTGTGTGTGATGAACACACTCCTACCTGTTGGATTACATTACACAACTTGTAGGATTATTTTAGAGTTAATATGAGTGTCATCTGCGTAAATTTATAGGGCTGTAAAATGCAACCATTTGGATCCAACCCTTTTATTCCCTTGTGACTACCCTCCTACCAAACTAGTAAATGCAGAAGAAGACACACATACATAATCCTCTGATTATGTTGTTTTTTTAAACTTACATTCTATAATTTCTAAGTACTGTGATGGGTGTGAGGGTTCTCTGGACAAAGTCACACGGACAGTTCAAGTCTTTGGTCTTCACAGACGGATCCCCTGTCTCAGTCTGTCACTTTTCTCTTTCATAACAAATAAACAATCAATCAACAATCAATAAACATAAAGTCTTTCTTGCAATAGAAATGTCTCTGCCTTGGGATGTGGGCTGGTTTCTCAGCAGGCTGCTGTGTGTGTTACTAATATAGGGGGTAATCTGATTACTCAAATTGTACTCAAATTGTCAGCCTCGCCACTGGTCTACTCTTCCTGCCGCAGCTGAGTGCTAACCTCTGCCCGCCCTCAAAGTACTTACTGTGTTTACACAATATGTGCAAATTTCCCTGTCCAGATTCCTTCTGGGTTTCCTTCACCAATACACTAAAGCATCCATGTTTTCCAGAAGTAAAGAACAGCAGACCGAAAATGGCAGAATATTTTAACTCTGTCCTGTAGCTACAATGTAGCTGTGGTATGGACACGACAAACACACTCTAACTGCCTAGGCTGCACTGGATTTTAAATTTTTTGATGGATATCAATTGGATTTATCTAACAGCAAAACGGTGGCCCCTTAAAACTGTAGCCATTTAAGGCAATTCTGTGTTACAACCAAATTGCCCCGAGTGTAACTCGACACACAGAGTTCCTCTGCCATCACCATGGATCTGCAGGAAGCATTTGTCTTATAAAATTGCAAAACAGGAGCCAAGGTGTTTTTCCCACAGCCAAAAGAATGTCTTTCTACGTTGTTTTGACAATCTGCTCCATTTTAAAGCCTCTCATGTCTCAGTGAGAACATTTCAGGCTTGTCAGTTTTACAGTACAGAGCACTCATGCTGAAATTTATGATGCTCTTTCTCCAGCAAGGTTTTCTGTGATGTCATTGCAGACATTTACCAGCCATAGAGACGAACTAAAAAGATCACTGGCTCCAATAAACAGATCTAAGGTGACAGAAAAAAAAAACAAAAACAATATTAACCCTAGTTAATGGCTATGATAGATTTGGGTTGCACTTAGTTTGCCATAGACATGGGCCCAGAATGGGGCCAAAGGAAAATTAATGACCAAGGATTGTGGTGTGACTTATTCCTCATAATCAATCGGTTTTGTGTTCTGCTATGAAATTGTTTCAGGACTGAGAAGGAGGAGCTGGGACATGTCCCAACATCCGTACATTTCACTGGAGTTGTTATTATGGTTATCATCAATAATAATAATAATTTTTATTTTTTTTGTTATTATTATCTCAGTGTATGTTCCAATGTTCTGCTGTCTGCCAACAAGGATCTAAGATTGAAGTTAAATTCTCACCAACTGGATACAGCTGAGCCCTAAAGCCCTACTGCATTTCTCCATCCATCTGCATCTCTCCTTTATTTTACTGCACCCTCTTCTCAACGCCGGCTGCATCTCTTTTATCTGCATTGGTTTATTCTCAGCTCCAGGCACTATGAGCGTTCCTTTTTCTGTGCTTTTGTACAAATTCTTCCTCTACAAAAACACATGTCTCACAGGGTTTTTCTCTAATACAGCAACTATAACCCAGACTGATGGTTGAGGCAAGACAAGGTTATAAATGTTCATTCTTCTAAAGCAGCTGAGAGGCTGAGAAGAACGTCTGTCATTCCTCAGCCTGAGCATAGTTCAGTAAAAGTTCCTTCTTCAAAACATACAAGTCTCTCTGTGTATCTCTCTTTATTCAAGAACAATGTTTTAAAAAAGTATTTCAGTTGGATTATAATTATCTAGCTGGTGAAAAGGTTCTGAAAGTACTGAAATGTTAATTTTATTTTATATAATGTGTTTATATCATTATTTTCAACATATCCTTCCATTTAAAAGTTTGGGGTCACTTTGTTTTAAAAAAACAAAACAAAACAAAACACTGTTTTCCCAATGAAAATAACTTTAGACCAATCAGAGATACACTTTATATGTCAATCACTGTTGTATCACAATGTTGCAATGGCACAATGTGTTTGCTGACTGAATTAGAAGGATATTGGATGGTTAGAAAACACTTGAAATGCTATAATTGCAGGCAATGAAGGCCTTGATGAAACTACAGTATGGAAGAAAAAAATATTTTAGGTGCAAATAAATATTCTTTGTCAATGCCTTGACTATATTTTTGTTAAAATTAAATAAAGTTTGACATTTAAAAAAGAAAATTGTCTTGGTGACCGATCAGTTTATAATTGTTGTGTATAGAAATTATGAAGAAATATACCATATTGTGCTATTGTTAAAGCCCTACTTATCTGCAATTGTAAAATATAGTATAGTATATTATTGCTGAGAAAGATCTGATTTTAAAAGATTTTAGTGTATTATGTTGGGGCTATGCTTCAAGTGTGTCCATAGGACAACCGTCAGAAAACCTACTCTTAACTATTTTGTTGTTGTTTTTTCTCCTTTGACTTTGGGACCACGGTGTAAGTAAATAAAAGCTAAAGAAACGTAAACTCAAGTCAAACCTCTGGTAGTAACAGCCAAGGGTTGAGCCCAAGGTGTCTACACTCATTTCACTCAATGACTGCTGTCTGTGGTAGGATGTATACGCTTGAGGAACTAACTGTGTTGTGATCTGCAATCTGTAACAACATGGAAGGACCATATTTAAATAATGACTAATGTTCAAGTGAAATGAAATAGTCTCTTTCAGCTAAAGGTGAAGAGGTTTATTTAATGCTTATATAGATCAGCAGTGTTAAATTCATTTGGGTTTTCCCTTTTTTCATGTAAGTAGGCACAGATACATTAAAATAATTTCACTCAATGAAATTCCATTTGACAAAAGATCTCTTATATGAGTGTTGGTGCACTTCTAAAATTTGTCAAGTATGGCCTAGCAGAACTCCCTTATGGGTTTATTTCTGGCTCACAGGCTCATGTTTGACACCGATGGTATAAACCAAAGGACTGTTCACATTTCAGTCACCTCTAATTGTCCAACTAATAACTAAATAACTGAATTGTTTAATCTAACACTCTGATAGTCTGTTGTGAGTAGTGATGGGTCGATGAGGCTTTGTAAAGTGTTTTGACACATTGCAAAACTGTATCAATACTGTGTCGAAAACTGTGTCACTGAACACTGACACCTGCTGGACCTTGTGAATCCGTACAGGCAACCTTGTTGACAGACTCAACTGACAAACTTATGACGACCTAGAACATACAATAATTAGGGATGTCCGATATAACATTTAGAGACACCGATATTAACCGATATTTCCCAAACACTTCATTCCCGATACCGTTATCAACCGATACCGATATATGCAGGTGAATTACCCTGAATTATTGTGCTACCAAACTTAAGGCATTCTATAAATAACTATGTACAACATAAACACATTTATTTTATACCATTTTGTCTGAAACAGTCCTATGATTCTTTGTGCAGCTTTTGGTGTAAACAAAAAATGTCTAGTGTTGGACAGAATAAATTTCCAAAAACATTGATTAACATTATAAACCAGGCTCATTCAGCCCTCACAACAATAGGCAAATATAAATGGGCACAGAGAGAAACACCTGCAGCATAAGAGTAAAAAGCCCTCTTTAATGAAAAAAAATTCAGCATCGTCACAATGTAAAGAACTCTCCTTGTTGATGAGATGAGACGACACTGAACAGCGTTTCGCTGGCAAATGTCCGAGAAATACTTATTTTGAATAAGAATACAATTAGTCATGACATAGCACGGCTACAAAAACTCCACACATTTAGTAAAATGTAATGTATTTTACTAAACTTTAATGTATTTAACTCTGAGTCTTTGAGAGACAGCTGCTGCTGCATTGTTGTCGTTTCACTGATACCATTACGTGTTGCTTTTCTTTACTTCGCTGCATAAAACGCCTTGGGATAAAGTGTTAAATCTTACCCCCACCCTCACATGACCAGCTCCTTGCAGTCATTAAGAATTATAGTTTTCTATCCACAAAAAACATCCGGCCCACAGACATTTACTGCAGCATCAATTATTGTTGTTGTCCCTTTAAATAAAATAATTCATTAATTCAAAGTGTCAGTAGTACTGACTCAGTCCCCCATGAGGAAGTCCAGCGTATTTGCTGAGACCGCGGATTTGCAGCACCAGGTTTTGATTATCAGTGGGAAAAATGATACCGATATGTTCGGATAATAAAAATTATTTAAAATTTATCGGCCATCCCTAATAATAATATATTTTAAGTCATTGTAATTATTGGCATTCTCAATTAGAATATTTTCAGATACGGTCAATGAATAATGTGACCATATATCATAACGTGAAAATGAAAGTGAATGTGTTTTGAGTAAGGATGCTTGTGGACTGCTTTCTTAATAAAAAAAAAATTAGTTTATGTCACGTCTTGATATTAAGTCTGTTTTTTTTAACTACTTTGCTAGTTGCAGAAAACTGATGAGGCTGCGATACAGAGAAAATGGAACGACAACTGGTAGAGGTTGACAAACAAGGATATTAATGTATTTTCCGATAAGAGATCAAAATGTCCCCACACGGCGGAAACCTCTCTTTTTTCTGCGCCATAATTCAATGATGAGATGAGATAAAATCACAACGGAGATTCTTTGTTATGGCTGATACATCCTATTGACTGATGCGCTTCATCATAAACACAGTTAGGCACGTTTGTGTCGGTTCGAAACAGTTCCTGTATTGGTCTCGTGACTTTCTAAAAGGGACATAGGTTTTCGCTTCATGAGCTCGATGCATGTGTCGATGCATCAATGTTGCCGGTCTCCTATCACTAATTGTGAGTGTCACCGTACTCCTGACTCTTTTATCACAGTACACCGTTGTGATATACTTTTTAATCTGCAACATAATGAATTGCTCTGTTTATAGTTGTTGCCATGTGGCTCCTCTCACAGTTGATCACAGTGAGTTGCACCTCTGTTATTTATGGACTCACACATACTCAATACCCCCCTGCCACCCACACACACACACACACTGACAGAGTGTGTCAGTGTGTGTTTCCCAATCAGATGGAAAAAATATGATTGCAGTTAACATTAAACTAATGCAACATAGCTGACAGGGGTGAAGATAGGAAATAAAAAAACAACATGTCCCTTTACATGTTTTTCTGAATCAGTCTGTATTATAAGTCTTAAGATTAAGACAAAAAAAAGATAATTTCTACCCACGACCGGATTAAAAAAGGGCTAAAAGGGCACCAGGCCCAGGCCTCCCCACCACGGGAGCCTGGTTCGCTGATGTCAATTGACTAAAATGAGTGGAGGTGGTCTACTTATACTAATTTTACTCTAACCCTGGGGTAACCTAAGAGTGTTTATTGTATAACAACCATAAAAATATGCTACTACCTTTAAAACAGAAGGTAGGTAGGTAGGTAGAACAGAAGGTAGATATTATTGGTGTTTAACATCTATAAAAATATACTACCACCTTAAAAATAGATTAGGGATAATATTATGGGTAGAAAAAAAATCCAGAACAACGGCAGCCCACTTCACGGTGACAAACAGTCAACACAAAGATCAAAACAATTTTTGGCTTCTGAAGGGACATGTCTTAGTGTACCTGTGGTGATCTGCAATAGAGAGAACTATATGCAGAGAGACTGTTTTACTGTCCCTTTGCATGTCACTATTAAAATGCTACAACACATAACCTAAATGAATTAAATTGAATAATTCCAGCTGGTATATATAATACCCTTGTTTATTTTTGATTAACAACAACTGAATGTGTATCGTGCTAAACAATAGGAAAACAGCTGCTTTGAGGCTATCAGTACCCTGGCCTTGTGGCAGGAGAACCGTGTGAAATTGCAGAATCTTGTTGGCCTATATAGATCACCGAAGGTGAGCAAATAAAATAAATCTCTCGGACATTCAAAATTGTAACATTTCTACATGGTTTTGTTACTCGAGAGATGAAAGCAGTATGACGAGTCAACAAAAGGTGACGTAAACAATGTCAAATTGTAAAAAGGAAATGTTGTTTTGAAAGTACAGCGGTGCCTTAGCTTTCGAACTTAATCCGTTCCAGGTTGGTGGTCGAGGTCTGATTTGGTCGAGGTCTGAAATAATTTTTCCCATAAGAAATAATGGTAAACTCATTAATCCGTTCTGGCCACTTTTTTAATTGAAAATAAACACATTTCAATAAAATGTGTATCTAACCAGCAATTTGGTCCTAAACATGTAAATGTATGTTTAATATCTTTTTGTCCTCCTTCCTAATGTACATATTGGCCGCCATTTTTTTCCAAAAAGGACCTGTCTCATCGTAATTAAAAACTGCCATGCACCGGGCAAACTCAATCACGTATTTATCGGCACACTGTAAACCCGCACGTTCAAAATAGTTAATTGGAATAAGTATTGTAAACTTAAAAACATTTAAAAAGTTATACTAACTTAAAAATGTTGAGTGCCAAAATCCTTTACTTATTGTTAAGTTCAGTAAACTTGAAATATCTGATACAAGTGAACTTTCTTTTGCTGTACACAACTCTTTGGATTGAATAATGATGTAAGCCTTATTTTGAAATTGCTAAACCAAATCAAGAATACCCAACGTTATCAGGTATATTTACATTATACAGCTAATATAATGTGTGTGTATATGAGAGAGACAGAGAGAAAGAGAGAGAAATAGAGTGTGTGATATGTTTAGGAGTAAACTAATATTGTTGATGTTGCTAATATTGTTTGCACGTTACGAGGTCGGCTAAATCCCATCCACCCGCAGTGTTCACACCGCTTTATTTTGTAGTACCAAAATTGCGTGACTTCCTCCGTGGAGAAGCGGGAGAATGAGACCAACCGACGAGAGCAAGTGAATGGTCAGTGCAAATAGCGCCTTTGGGTTAAATGTGAGTAGTTTCAATTAAAATTGTTTAAATCTTTGTTAAAAATGTTTTTTAAAAAGGACAAATTGAGTCAGTTTAGTCACGTAGCACTATTAACCTCCGTATGTCAAGCCGTCCTGCTAATTAGCTGAAGTTTCAAACAGAGATGGCGACGGTTAAGGATATCACAGCGGGCATTTTAAAAAGAGGTAGCGCTGTAGACCGTGGCCTACGTCGCTGCCTCGTTATTAGACTATGCTGTGATCTCTTTCACCATCGCCATATTTGTGTGAAACTTACGTCTAAGCTCTCAACCCTGTACTTGCCGCTTTTTAGTGTTGATGACCGCCATTGTAACATGAAATACCGCGGGGAGGAAGAAAATTCTG
>JAFBJS010000269.1:186472-203100 GCA_016785265.1 Paraplagusia blochii | reverse complement strand
AAAAGTTTTTCAAAAATGACTAAAAATGCATTCATTTGTCTTAAAATACTTAGTTATTAATATTTTGGTGGTTAAAATTGTGAAATTTTATAATTTTTGGGATGGAGACTAGTGATCACTGTGAAATACTGCCATCATAAGATCCAGAAGTAATCTCCAAAAATAAAAGTTTTTCAAAAATGACTAAAAATGCATTAATTTGTCTTAAAATATTTAGTTATTATTATTTTGGTGGTTAGAATTCTAAAAATGTATAATTTTTCGGTTTACCAACTGGTTAAGGCAGTTACGTACTGTCCTTATAAAGTCCTGAAGTAATCTACAAAAATAAAAGTTTTTTTAAAAATGACTAAAAATGCATTCATTTGTCCTAATGTATCTAGTTATGTAAATTTTTATGTTTGAATTCATTTTTTTTTGGAATACCAACTAGTGATGACGGTAAAGTACTGTCCTTATAAGTCCTGAAGAAATCTTCAAATCTTCTGCCACACAAATCACATTGCACCATACTGTACCTTCCTGTAGGTGGTGAGCCCACTGGAAGTCAACCGCCCTATCTGGGATTTGAACTTGCCCAGGAGGTCAACCCTTAAGTTTTACACCAGAGACAGAGACATTGCCTCTGGGCCAAAGTGAAGGCCTTACAACACAACTTATAACAATGCATAATATATATTCCTATACTCCATATACTCCTAAACTGGCTGGCAACAGAAGCATAGTCACATTGAGGTGTTAATTCAGTTATTTCTTTGTTCTCTTTTATATATTATCCCTTAACTCACCATCAATGATCCTCTTGACCCTCCAGATACGCAGAGTGATGATGAGGCTGATGGCGTCCCACGGGCTGCTGGGCCCGTTGGCCACTGTGGAGGCCACCATGGGGGCCAGAGACAGGACGATGACTGCACCGTCAAACACCTGCAGGGAAAAGGAATGACTCAGAAGAAATGTTTAAGTACCTATATGAGAATTGATCATAACAATGGAGCTTAAACAGCAAGGTGTTAAATGGTTAAATGGTATTTTGAGTCATTGGATGTAGTACATGCAGAACATGCTGAACGTTTTCGTTCAACTCGCCTCTTCTTTATGATCTTCTTTCAATCTTTCTTTATCTTCTAAAACAGGGGTGGGCAAACTTTTTGACCTGCGGGCCACAATTTCTCCTAAATTTGGACACGAGGCCAGTCAAGAGCAGAGAGATGGAGCGTTCGTGTAAGCTAAGATAAATGGCAAGTAAAAGTCATGTATCAAACCCAAAATACTAAAATTCTAATAGCCTATTATGTCATCTACTGGGAAAATGCAGGCATTATAGGGAAAAGTCGGAAGTTTAATTATAATAAAAATAAATTATTTAATTTGGACAGGGATGGAGGGCCGCATTAAAAGGCTCAACGGGCCGAATGTGGCCCCCGGGCCTTAGTTTGCCCACCCCTGTTCTAAAACATGGGTCTCAAACTCAAATAGGTTGGGGGCCACCACCCACACTATCATTTCATCAAAGGCTTTCAGTGTTCAATACAAAAGAAAAAAATTATAAAAAAAATCAGTTCCCCATAGATTCTGTGTGATACAGCACTTAACTAGAACTAGAACCACTGTGGACCAGGGTTTGGAGAACTATACGATTCACCATAAAATGTGGAGAAGAAATCTATAAAATATTATTATAAATTCATCTTTCACTTCAAGGCGGGGGCCGCAAAATGTCATTCCACGGGCACCAAATGGCCCGCGGGCCGTGAGTTTGAGACCCCTGTTGTTAAATCCACATAAGTAAGTCACCAAGTAAATAAGATAATCCCTTACCTCAACTTTGTTTTCTATATAATCCCAGATCCCAAGCACTATAATCCTGAAGACAGTCTGAGAAAAGGAGGAGAAACATATTTAATCGTCATGGTAACAGAGAGAGACAACAGTTTAGACATGAAGTGTTAGATACAACGTAGGTTCAGCCCAAGTGATATCCAACCTGGTAGTAAAAACGCTAAATGAAATTAGGATCGGCTGTTTTATATGGCAGACTAATATCTCAACCAGAACCATAATCTAATATGGATTATTGTCTTACAGCGAGACAACACTCACTAATGTGATCAGAGATCACCTCCAACGTTCCACAGTCGCCTCCAGGGTTGAAGACGCTCATTGATTCACAATCCAATTATCATGGAGTGTCATGTTCAGACTGACCTGCTGATCCATCATCTCCGGCACAGATTGGCCAACGGTGCTGTGACAGATGAGAACTGCCTACATTCAAGTCCTCCTCCCTGATTGGTGCAATGGGAACGCTGGGTAATGAGCTACGTCCCCGTAACACTATTCTCCGCTGGTTGTTACTCACTGATGTCAGTGGGTGGAGTGTTTGGGTGGATCACATTACCGTAACCCCATCCTCATTGCTCATTTAGCTGGGCTGTAATTATTGCTCCTGCCGGCTCGCTGGTAATTAATGTTTGGCTCATGGCGTCGGGGCTGAGGCCATCAGGGTAATTGCTTTGCACATGAGCGTCCTACAGGGCAAAGTCTCCACTGTCCATTTTGTTTTTCACAACGCCAGACCAGATAAAACCATTTTATTTTGACCAATAACAGGTTAGATTTTATCTTTAAGCCTATGGCCCTTGAGTTAACATTCCTGTGAGCTGAAGCTAAGTGAAGGACAAGACAATGTAAAAACAATCATCCTCCAAACTCTAGCATTAAAGACCATATAGTTTGCATTTGTCTTAAAAAAATTAATTGTATTTATTGCAGTGCAGTGGCCTAGTGGTTAAGAAAACGGATTTGTGTCTCCAAGGCTTTAGGTTTGAATCCACCTGCCCAACCCATGGGACCTGGCAAAGCACCGTCCCCACCCAGTGGTCTCACCACCCACAGGGATGCTCACAGTATGGAGCAATGATGAAGATAAATGAAGGAATCAATGAATAAATTCTATTAGTGACAAAACAAATGAGGTTCCAACCAAACGAACGTCTTACCTCTGAGAAGAAGAGTGAAAGGATGATAAGGCTGATCCAGTGGATGATACTGGCAAATTGAAAAGCATTGGAAACTGTTGAGATAAGATTTAAAGAATCATTCATTCCATGAATCCTTCAAGAATCATCATTAGAAGAAAAACTGAATTTAATAATGGAATTTCTAATGAATCCTCTGCTCTAACCATTCTGCTGCTGGACACCTTTACTCTGTGGAGTTGAACAACTTCTATAGCACAAAATATCTCCTTCCATCACAGTAGTTACAACAGTATTAACTTTTCCTGCATGGACATATGACGAGTTGGAGAATGGAATTATAAGACGGAAAAACTAAAGAAATATTACACAACACAGAGTGACGTGAACGAGAGATTGGCCGAGATGTCACGCTGACTGAGCCAATCAGAGTGAGGAACGGCTCGGTTAGCCAATAGTACACTGACTCTGGATTGTTCTAGATTGTTTTATGGTCGATAATGATGGTTTTCAGTGTTGGTTTTTCCTCCGATATTGAAAATACGATGACCTGTTCATTGCTAAATTTACTGGAATCACATATATGTTTCTGAGACGTTCACCTCAGTTTTTAGGGCAAAGGCGGCAGATATCGGTATCGGTCGACAACAGTAACGTGTTAGGACAATATCGACGGCAGATTGCTAAGCAAGATCCAACCTCACATAGTCACAAAGAACGGAAAATCAAAGAAAGGAAACAGAATACAGTGATAACCTAGTAAATGTGAGCTCTTCAAAATAAAGTTTTCTAAGCTACAAGTCAGAAACTTGCAATCTTTGATTTATTTCAAATAAAAAAAAACATTTAAGTGATCGATGTGATGACATCACACACCAGGCACACCAGGCACTTGGTTCATTATGGCTCCTCTTCATCACAAATATTTACCTTACAGGTTCACCTGCCTGACTGTGACCAACAGGACCAGACATGGACAGAATGGAAGAAAGAAGAACCTCACAGAGAAATGGACTGATGGAGTGAAAAGCCAAAAAGAACTGATCTTTCCTGATCCAAACACATCCTCGTCACCGTGTCTGTGTCGGATCACAGAATGGTGAAAATTGCCAGAGAAATTATTTTTTGTTTGTTGAGTATTTTTCTCATCGTAGCATCTGAAATCTTTTACAACTGACTTCTTCTTCCTCCTCAGAGTTACAGTATTCTTGAATATTTTTACATTTGTAACAAATTTCAATAAATTTTTCTTATAAAAATGTAAAAAAAAAAATCTTTCTTCTCCTCGTCTTTATTTACATTTAATTACATTAAATGATATTACAATCAAGGCTTTGAACTGGTTCAAGGCTCAAAAACTAGAATCTTATTGCATTTTGCGTGGAACAGAATTTTTTTTGCTCCAGAACAGAGAGGAAAAGAATAAAAGTACACAGTGAAAACGGGTCTTATTTTGAAAAAAAAATTGGTGTAGGAGGGACAGGATCAGGACTGAGGTGACTAGAGGGACAACACAGACAGGAAGGTTTGGAGGAAAAGCTAGAGAAGACAGATTGAGATGGTTTGGACATGTTGGACACATATATAAATAGACTTGGTCAGATTCATGTTTTTATGTTTAGATGGATGCATTGTAATTTAATCAGTTAATATAATAAATGGAACAAAAATTTGGTTTCAGTTATTTTTCATAGAGGAAATGAACCAACCAAGCAGTGCTGCTGTGGAACAGATGAAACTGTGACTCTGGGGTCTCCACTGTATTTCACTACTGCTGCATTTTCAAGTTCACAAGTTTGACCTTGTGCATAAGTGGATCCCTGTGTAGGAGCAACTCAGTTTGAGTCCAATGCTGTGAAACACCGACGGTGACTACGGCATTAAACTGCTGACGTGTGTCGTATCACACACCCAGGTGTGATAAAAATGTCTTGCTGTCCGTGCGTGAATGCAGCATCAGCATGCAAAAAAAAAATAAAAAAAATAGAATGAATACATGGGTATGAAATATTTACACTGTAGAAGCTTGGTGTCTATGAGCAGCTCCAGGGAGAGGAAGAGAACCACCAGGATGACACAGGCCACCAGGACACAGTTGAAGCCTGGGCTGAGAAGACACACCTGCCACAGAGCCACCTGACGACCACAGCACGGCTTCAGCCAGTTGGACCTGAGGAATAAAGTAAAAAATGTTTGGTATTTATTATTTTGGTCGACACTATACTGTAGACGTCAGTGCAAAACTGGTGGTCTGCGGGCCACATACGGCACAGTAAAGAGGCCAAGATGGTCGGAGACTGGATTCAACAATTGTTGGAGTCAAAGAAAAAATATATATATATTTCTACTGCTGAATATAATGATAAAAACTGAAAAATGTCCAACATGTGCAGATAAATTCAGTCCCTGAAACAGATCTTAATATTTTGATCCACATCTGCTTTACTACAAGATCCTAAAATATCACAAGATAAAGTAAAAAATATTAAAATAATTTGACAGCATTGAAAAAAAGAATATATGATATAAAAATTTACTAAATATTACGTAGCAAGATGATAAAGTGGTGCATTCTTTTTTATGGCCTGTAGAGGGGGTAGTATACACAATCCAGCATCATCGTTGTGAAAAACGAAGGTGCGGAGGAGTCAAAGACAGCATTGACACAGCGAGGGACAGAGGAGCTCTGTGGACCAGTGACTTGACCATCGACGGTGTGTGTGTGTGAATGGAATAACGATGGTTCCGCTTTTTAACGTGAAAATAATGAAGTCAGTGTAGAAGAAACGGCTGCTGTTTTGCAGCCGAATCTGCGTCCAAGTCACGAACACGTGAGCATGAGACAAGAGGTGATATGTAAAACCAAAAAAAAAATAAAATACAAAATCTTTTGGTCACGGAATCGCTGGGTGAATATTGTATGGAAAGGCCAAATTATCTATATTTCAATGGTTAATTTTAGAGGTTTAACAGCAGTTCAGTCTGAGTGTGCAGCTACAGTCAGGGCTGACAGTAGGAGCTGAGACAACAGTGTCTCTCAGCAGTTCTCCAGCTGGAGCGGAAAGTTGGATGTGTCCACTGCCATCTCTTCTCTCCATGCACTGGCACCAAGAGCTGGACTTTTCACAGCGTTTTCCCTCCTTTGATAATGTTCCTATTTCATAGCGTGGCGTTTACAAGACAGTAACTGTGGCAGAACTCCCTCCTGCAGCTTCCACCACAGAATCATCAACTCTGCTAAGAATGGTTCCTATGATATATATAGTTACTGTAAAATAGTGATAAAAATATTAATAATAATAAAACAGTAGTGTTATAATAGATGACCACGAGTGTGCGTTTTGTTCTGCTGTGACCCTCTGTCAGGATTTTCACTTTGTATTTTACATTTAACATTAAGATTATTAACATTAAGAACTGAGGGCAGTGGTGGCCAAAAGGTTGGGTTTGAATCCACCAGCTGCCAGGTTGCCACTGAGTTGCTCTGAGTATTGCACCGATTCATATACTGACTCAATGGCTCCTCCAGTATGGTGCAGTGTGATTTGGGTGGCAGAGGTGGAGACTGCTGCCCCTGCAACCTGGCAACAGACAAGCAGACATGAAGCATGTTGCTGCCATGGTTGGAAAAAAAATAGCAAAATTGTAATCTTACAGAGGAGGAGGATTTACATTACCACACATGTGATTCCTTTGGGAATTGAACCCAAGACTCTCTGCTCTCTACTTCCAAGGCAACATGCTAACAGCTACACTATGGAACCATTTTATTGTGCATTTTTCTAGGAAAATAAAAATGATAAAGAGTAGTTTTATCAGTGGATAAAGAGGAGAAATATAATAAAAATAAAAATAAAATGAGGGAAAAGTCAGACGTAAACTAAGAAAGTAAATGTATTACTTTTTATAATGTATTACTTATAATGTACTTACTTATAATTACTTTTTAAATGTATTACTTATTACATATAATGCAAAGGCCTGAGTGAAGACTGTAAACTGTTTTAATTTACATTAAAATCTGTAATATTTTATTTGTAAAGCCCCATAATTATTTTAATTATTTTTATTTTAATTGATATAATACATGTGCATTTTTTTACTCTTTTTAAGAGGCTGAAGATTAAAATACCTAAAGTATTTTGCAGTGGAAAAAAGAGAAATATATTGGTTTTGAGAGTCCTATATATAATTCACCACTATGCCATTTTTAGTTTATATATATTAGGATGAATAAAATTTTTTAACCGTTCAGCAGTGGGGGAATTGTAAATGTTTATGAAATGTTTATTGGATGGTGTTCCAGGTGATGGCTGGTGTTCCTTGGTTCCTGAGGGTTCTAGATGGACACACTTGTTTAAGGCTGACACTCAGCAGGACTATATTCCTGTAAACAATACACGGCTAATCTAATAAACATGTTATCATGCTGACAGCAGTCATCTTCTTGGCTCGGTATGGGATGGAACAAATGTGTAGGCTCCAGATGGTATGGAATTAGCTCCACCAGGGCCTTGGCCAGACTGTGGACACCACATGTCCACGGCTGTCGTACTGTGTTCCTCTCTCCATGCCAGGACACCTGAGTACTTTGTCTACGCAAAGACAACAGTGGTCCAGCGGGTATGGATGAGTTCAGTCAAATATCCGAAATGGCTGCATTTACACAGCCATTTGCCAACGCTGGCTGCCAGTTAAAGCTATAGCACGGAAGTGTACTGAAAAATCAATCAAAAATCAACATATACAACAAAGGGACTAAGTCTTGATGGTCAAGAAAAATCTGTCAAATTCTGGACTCAACCGTTCCATAAAGAAAACAGCAGCTGAAGGGATGTTGGTCACTGGCTGCTGGTGACATATGCAGTATTTTAATGAGTCTTATTAAAGCAACACATCAGCAGCAAATATTGTTTCGTGACCCAGTCGGTCCTGGACAGGCTGACAGAACCACCTGGCCCAGGTCACTCTTGGACAAGCACGTCCAGTGGACAAGGTCACCTCAGGTTCCTTGTTTTTGTTTTTTTTTTGTTTTTTTTTGCCACAGTCCAAAGAATAAATCCCGCAAACTTTCTGCAGCCCAGCCCCACACATGTCTCCATATTTCTGTCTTCATCTCTTGGGTTCGTCCTCTTTCTTTATCCATCTCTCTGCTGTAAGTGTGTGTGAGCCGCCTGTTAGTGCAGCTGCTTCTCCCACAGCTGCAGGACTGGATGGAGCGGTGACGGAACACAGAGGAGGGAGATTAAATCTGGAGTAAATAATCGATACCAGCCTGTTGAGTGAACCAACGCCACACGCCGGTCCTGCCAAACTCACAGCAGCTGATGTTTTCATCAGATAAAGACCCTCATCAGAGTGGAGCAGGAGAAACTGCTGGAGTTTATTCAAGCAACGTCCAACACTAAAATACCATCCAATCAAAGTATTAATTGAACATGCTGAGTTTTCATGGGGGGGGGGTTAAAATCACCTCCTCACTTGATCACATGATTTGGGTTTTTTTTTTTCAGCTCGGGGAAAAAATTCAGTTTCAACTGTCAAATATGATAAAGCAGACACAAATCTCCTTTACTTGCACAGAAAAGAACGCTTTTTCAGCAGGATTAATATTGTGAACACACAGATACGGGCAGAAAATACCTGTGTTTTCCTGACGCCATCAGATTTACAGCTAATACTGTTCATATGACTCCTACAAAGGCTGGCAGTTACTAATGTCTGTACGGGAACGACCTCGACTGATCAGCGGAAAAGTCTTGCATCCTGCAGCACTTTGAATAAAATCCCAGGCAAACGGATACATGACTGAAAGAAGTCGTTTCACAATCAAATAACAGCATTATCATCAAATCCTTGATGGTTGGACTGAGGTGTGGCACAGTGAAACAAACTATGATGTTATTTTTAAGATAGATGCAAAAACTGAAACGCCATAATTTTCCAAAGGATACTCCCTATAGGGAATAATAAAGTTATACCTATCTATCTGACACAGGGGGCGCTCTTATGCAATGCAACTCACAGGCTACCTCATAAGAGGCTTCATTGGGGTCCCCTTTAAAATAAAAAAAACCCAGAGATGAACCCTGGAGACCTTCTAACCCCACCCTTCACTGAGACATCTCCCAGAGGCAATGTCTCTGTCTTTGGTGTGAAACTCCAGGTTTCACCTCCCGGGTTCGAATCCCGGTTAGGGCAGTTGGCTTCCCATGGGCTCGCCACCTACAGTTAGGTATGGATTTGTGATTTGGGCGGCAGTTATGCAAACTGCAGCCCTTGCGACCAGGTAACAGATAAAAGGATGAAAATTCAAGGATGACTGGACGTACTAACCCAGAACCACTACAGTTGATATCAGATGTTCATGTCAAATGATCACCTTAAATGCATCGTCACTTCATGTGGATCGTACATCCAGTGTTCCATTGCGACATGGAACATTTTGACGTTTGGCCCCCTGCTGGTTTTATGGAGCAGCACATGAGCCCTTCTTGTTTTCCTCTTTCCTCATCCTGTCCTCTACATATTTAGAAGAAGCATATGGAGCTACTCGGAACCAAACACTGGAAACCTCAGACATTTGGAACAGCACCATCAGCAACATATGCTTCCGTCTCCCCGTCTGTCAACCACATGGTGGTGACGAAAATGTTAGGTTACATCAGCACCAAGCTCAGGTGAGAACACGGGGGGAGAGGAGGAGATGGTCAGTTGTAAATGTTGTCACTTTTAATATTGGTGTTGGTGCAAAAACAGTGACTTGGAGAGTAGCTGGACATAATACGTTTCTTGAAGATGTTTCAATGTTCATCCTCGAGGCTTCTTTAGCTCTGATGATGCCTCTTGGACTTTTGTTGGTCAAACTAACCTGTCTCACGACGGTCTAAACCCAGCTCACTTTCCCTGTTAGTGGGTGAACAATTCAACACTTGGTGAATTCTGCTTCACAAGGCTAGAAAGAGCCGACACAGAAGGATTAAAAAATGGAATGTTATTATGAACGTTGAAGATGTTTCAACGCTGCTCCAAGAGATTCAGAACTGAAAAAGTCACTTGGATGAGATGTTTTCAAGAAACCTACCATGTCCAGTTGCCCTTAAAGTTGTCCCTATTTTCAGGGGTTGCCACAGCGAGTCAACAATTTCCATCTCCCCCCGTCCTCTGGATCCTCAACTCTCCAACCACCTCCATGTCCTCCCTCACTGCATCCATCAATCTCATCTTCGTCTCATACTTGATAGCTCCATCTTCAGCATTCTCCTGCCAATATAACCACTGTCCCTCCTCTAAACATGTCCAAACCATCTCAATCTGTCTTCTCTAGCTTTTTTGCCAAACCTTCCTGTCTGTGTCCCTCTAATCACCTCATTCCTGATCCTGTCCATCCTTGTCTCTCCCAAAGAGAACCTCAGCATCTTTAACTCCTCCACCTCCAGCTCTGCCTCCTGTCTTCTGCCTATTCCTAGTGTCTCTAATCGCAACTGTCCACAACTGTAAACCTTTCCCTTCACCTTAGTTTGACACTCTTCTATCACACCTGAAAGTAACTATATTTTGGATTAAAAGACCTGGACGACTGAGAACCTACACAGACATCTCTGTTGGTGTGTTTGTCTTGTTTTGTCAAGACAGGAACTTGGATGGAATTTACCAAGCAAGACATTTTCAGTGCTAGTTGAAAGGGCAGATGTAGCAGTGGGACATTTAATATCAAGTTGGTTTTACCAGTTCAAACAGCCATTCAAACACATGATGCATCTGAAATTATAAATAAAAAAAAAAACCTCCCCAGCTCCTCTAGTCTTGTCGATCTCTTGTCAGCCTCTCTAACCTACACAAACCCAGGCTGAGACAAACCAAAAACAGTCGTACAACCTTAACAAAAGTGAACCAACAAACAAAAGCAGCTTGAAGACGGGCGGGTGGGTGTGTGGGTGGGGGCGTCCATGAAAGTGCTGAACACAAGCCTGTGCCACCTTGGTCTTCCCAGCATTTTTCCCAGACAGGAAGATGGATGGGCCCAACTCTATTAATAACCACACTCCACTTACCATGGCGCCAAAACTGCAAACACTGCAACTGCCCCCTGATGCAGGCAAGAACAACCACCTCCTTCACTGTCGCCCACATCTATCCTGATATGAAAACACTATGTTTGGTAAGAGTGTAGTAAACAGGTGCTGGAAATCTCCAAGCTGCCAATTCTATATCCTCTCCAGGAAACTGAAGCCTGGAGTTTGATTGGAGCTTTTTGTAGATTTTTGGGGGAAGGTTTTGCCAAACAAAATATTTCTGAGCAGGAGGACGACTAAAAAATAATCCTAGATAAGAGTAGTGTGTAACAAGTTTATAGGATGCTATGATTTAAAACATCGTATTTTGGCAACTCTTCATCCAGTGCTTGAGAAACAATCTTTTGGAGTAATCAACCTGTTGCCTGTTAAATATTTGGTCTTTTCTGCATTATTGTGAAGTATTACCGTATTATCTGGAATATAAGGCAAACATTAAAAACATATATTTTTCTCATAAATCAACACTGAGCCTTATAATGCGCCGTAGTTGTTGTGTTTGTGTTGCTGTTGGTTGTGTTTACCAACATCAAACAGGTTTTAGAAAACACTTTTTAGGAAATGTTAGCTACGGAGCAGCGCCACTTGATGGATTGTCAGAGCATTACAGCTACTGTAGTCAAGGTCCTGGCAGAGTAATACTGTAGTATAATGAGTTTTGCAAGTGTGCACTAATGCATACTTCAATGTAATGTTATCATTTGTATAAAAAAAAAAAAATTTACCAGCAGTGAGAGACTACAAAAAGTAGATCACAAACTCAGAACCAGAACCAGCGACCAGACAAAACTGGATAAAGATGAGACAATACCAAGTGTCCTCAAGCGTGAGGGTATTGTGTTGTATTTTCTATGTTACAACCAGGGTTTGAAACTGGTTCAAGGATTGAAACCCAAAACCTTTTGGCATTTTGCTTGGAACAGAAACAAAACCAGAAGGTTTGGAAAAGAATTGCATATCGAAAGGTTACGGTAACCTTTTAATACTTGTTGTTCCTGTCTCCTGAAAAGCTCCAGGAATGAAATTTTATGTTCTAACCGGTTCGGGAACATCACCCTCACAGTGGAACCAAAACCCAGAACCATTAAAATATCATTTGGGTTCCAAACCGATTGGAAAATTTTGGTTCAAAGCCCTGGCTACCATAGACGTTTTAGGAGGTTAATGACTTTGATTGCAGGCTACACATGATTTGAAAAGAACAAAATAAAACTTGAATAAACCGGTTGGGATTAATTTTTATAAGCATTTCTGTTACAGGGCATTTTTTTTGTTTTTGATTTTGAACTGGTTCAATAAATAAAGTTTGACAGATGTGACTCTTTTGTGTCACTTGATGTAAACAAGATAGTAAATGATTAATATAAAAATAGATCATTAAATTCTGGCCACTTCTGTGGCCTTTCTATGTGTCAGCAGCCAGTAGGTAACACCTCGTCACAGTGCAGATGGTATAAGAGACAAATTTAAAGAAAAAAAAGAGAGATGGAGTGCAGAAAAAAAAAACATTAACAAAAGAGGTGAGAATACCGTACAGTGTGAAAGCAGGAAAGTTCCATAAATATGTGAAAAGGCGGTGAAAGACGGTGGAGACCGAGGAGAGGAGCTTCTAAATGTGCAGGAGACCCAGTGAATGGAGACCATTGTTCCTAATGAGGTGTGACAGCACTGGATAAACTGGAATATGAAGTGAACCATGATTACTGAGGATTAGATAACAAGCACAATGCAGACGAGTTAGAAAGCTTGTCAGGCCTGGTCCCCTGTCTGAGTGTGTGTGAGTGTGTAGGTAGAGCTACGCTTCTGGGGACATTATCGAGTGCGATGCTTTGTTTTGTTGGGCTTTGTCAGGTGCAAAGAAGGAAAAATTGTTTTTTTGGGGGTGGTTAGATTAGATTTAAGAATAGAATTAGGGTTGGAACGGGAATAGAGTAAGGATTAAGATTAGGCGAAGAGTGGTAAAGGTTGAGGTTAGAGGTAGATATCAAGCTGTCCATGCATGTCCTCACTAAGCAGACTGTGAGGGAGGGATAGAGAGGGTGGTGAGGGCAGCAGTCTATATAAGAGACAGCACTGAGGTCAGCTCCACCTTCACTATGCTTCAGGCTGTGATATGCAAACATGCCTGACAGTAGGTGCTTCATCACAGCGTGGCAGTTTGACACAGAAGCCTTTTCTCTTGATTAATCCCCTCTGCTCGCTGCCCACTTTGAAAAATGCCGCAGTTCTAAGACTAAAGAGACGCCACCATGGCACAAATACCTGTTCTTCTGAAGCCGTTATGACCCAAAAGTTGTCTTTCACTCCCAAAAATGTTCCTGAATGCAGCAGTTACCAGCATAAGGGGCAGGCTACTGGTTAAATTCAGGACTGCAGGGAGCTGGAGTTTCCACAACTGCCTCCCAAATCACAAATCACACTGCACCTCAGGAACCTTCCTACAGGTGGTGAGGCCACTGGAAGGTGCTAACCTCCCTAACCAGGATTTGATCTTGCCCAGGAAGTGAACCCTGCAGTTTCCCTCCGCACCTTTTGGCCCAGAGACATTGGGCCCAAAGGAGAAACTCTACAGGTTTGACATTTGTTTGAAAAACAGTGATTTGACAGTGAGTGAGTGGACAGTAGTTGTCCAGATGGGACATCACTATCACTATCCACTGCAGAGAACGCTGCGGAAAAATTTAAGCAACCTCAGCTAAATATAAGTTCTTCTTTAAGGTTCAATTTTAAAGTCTGGTTGTTACTCAATGCAATTCACAGTAAAATTAAGCAGCATTTTTACTACTTCTTTTTCCATGATAACTTTTGCCATATGGAAACGTTAAAAAGGTAGTTTGGATTGATTCTTTCTCAGGTACAATCTCTCTCTCGGAGACGAGAAAAGTTTTCTGCTGAGACAGACATTTCCATCTCCCACCAATGACCTGTCAGTGTAGTAATGAAGGACGTTGTCCACAGCTGCGACGCTCTAATGTTTCAGGAACGTCTGCTCCCCGATGTCGAACATCAACACCTAGTGCTTCACAACATTCTTTCTAAATGATGCTTTCGAAATATCTCAGAAAACCAATGAGGCAGTTAATGCAACTGCCTCAGCATGTATCTGTGCAGGTGTGTCTGTGAGTTTGTGGTCATCACGAGCTCCATCACTGCTGTGTCTGCAGTTGATTCATCTCAACTTCACTTCAACTACATCTTTCTCGCGGCCCTGATCATTTGTTTTACGCCCCACGTGCTGCGCCTTTCAGATGGGTGCAGGTTCTGACGGTGTTCACCGTCGTTCTTGTGGCCAAACAGAGTCGACTCCAGCGAGAAACCCCGTGTGCAGCGTGTAAAACATGATGACCAGGCACGGCCGATGGGAAGGCCAGCGGACGCTGACAGTTTGAGGGGTGAATCGATGGAGTAATGAAGAGACAAAAGCACAGGCGTTATCAAGGAAAGCCCAACGGTGCTGAATTGCACAGAATAAAGTACAGCTGAGGCCTGGAGGGACGAGGACAGTGAAGCTCTCTCTCTCACTGCCTCATCTGGAGTCTAATGACGTAGGCTACAAGTCAGACCAGGACTATTTTTTACCTGTGCTTTGTAAGATGCGTCTTCTTTTCTTTTCAACTTGTCCTTTTTTGTCAGGGGTTGCCACAGCGAGTCAACATTTTCCATCTCCCCCTGTCCTCTGTATCTTCTACTCTAACTCCAACTACGTCCATGTCCTCCCTGACTGCATCCATCAATCTCCTCTTTGGCCTTCCTCTTCACCTTTCTCCAGGTGTTCCATCCTGCCTGTGCTCTGTCTCCACTGACTCTAAACAGTTGATCTAAACTCCTCCACTTTCTCCACCTCTGCTCCTTGTAACCTCACCATTCCACTCTTCTCCTTTTCATTCACTCACTTATACTCTGTCTTGCTACGACTGACCTTCATTCCTCTTCTCTCTAGTCCAAAGCTCCACCTCTCTAAGTTCTCTTCTAACTGCTGTCTACTCTCTCTGCAGATCACAATATCATCTACAAACATCATGGTCCATGGAGACTCCTGTCTGACCTCATCTGTCAATCTGTCCATCACTAATGCAAACAAAAAGGGGTCCCACCTTAAAGTCTTCTGTCTGTCCAACAGCAACCCTCACCACTGCAGTACTGTTCTACATACATATCAAGCACCAATCGAACATACTTCTCTGCCACTCCTGACTTCCTCCTACAAAACCAACCACTTCCTCCCTTGGCCCCCTGTCATAGGCCTTTTCTAAATCTCCTTCTGACCTTCTCTGTACTTCTCCATCAGTGTTTTTATAAGATGCTAATTGTACAAATGTGTGATAAGTGTGATTAGTTTGACACTGAAGGTCGGGTGGAGAGTCAGGGAACACATGACCGGAGCTCATGCCTGCTGAGCTGAAATTGAATTTCATTAGAGCTAAAAGACAGAATGATGTACTTTACAACTCCGCTGGTAACATTTTTACTGCCGGACAGTTTGCACTAATGATTGGAATATAAAAAAGTCACCCCATCACGCTCAGCACAGCTTGTGTAAATTGTGCACACTGGTAAAATAAAGCTCACCCCGGCGACCTGTGAATCTCTCAGTCCAGCTTTCTGCAGCAGAGGTTTGTTTCATTCTTCACCCTCTGGGACCAAGGGAGGGGGGGGGTATTTAGCCTCCTACCCCCAGACCCAAACTCATTCCAGCACACTGATATATTTGATAATAACTCAACAACAACTGCAAAACCTGTGACCCAGTTACTGTACAGGCTGCTGTTATAACAGATCTAACCCACAGGTTGAACCACAGCCGTTTACTCTGAGATCATTACTATTTATTAATAGAACCTGTAAACAGGAGTGAAGGAACATGTCGGCATCAAAGCTCGTACACACCCAAAGACACAGGAGACGTTCACTGGCTGCGATAGCAGTAGAATGTGAGTCACTGTTGACGGAGAGCATGTGTGACATCCATCTGTCTCTGGCTATGATTCTCCAACTGAGGAGAACCAATGGACTGAGACCTGATTATGTGTCAAACAGGAGTCTCTGGGTGTATGTACGCAAACAAGAACAGGTTTGAGGTTCAGTTCTGACAAGTCCTTCTATGTGAACTGTTCTGCTTTTCACAATCAATTCTTTATCTGGCAGTTGGTGGCCTGGTGGTTAAGGAAGCGGACTTGGGTCCACAAGTCCTTGGTTAGAATCCCCTTACCGCCAAGTAACTACAGAGGGGCCCTGAGCAAGGTTCCCCCACACTGCTCTCACCTCACTACGGTGTCTTGCGTTGAAAAGGAGCGATGATTGGTTGACATAGGTAAATGTTTCATGCTAAGCCAATCAGAAAGAGACCTGGGTGGGCCTTCTCGCCTTATAGGGAAATAAACAGTCTCACACAAACATGCGATGCGGTACAGCAGCACACACCTACAAGCAAGACGACGGCAAGTGGCAAGTTGAGGTTACGATAAAGATGTCTGTCAAAATGTCTACATGTGCTCCACTACATTTCAATATGATAGTTGCTACAGAACACAACATAAAAACTTTTTAAAATGTGTTTTTATTCTTATTTTCA
>JAFBJS010000269.1:143891-175603 GCA_016785265.1 Paraplagusia blochii | reverse complement strand
TTACAGGACAGTGGTGAGACCAGCCATGATGGATGGATTAGAGACACTAGGAATAGGTAGAAGACAGGAGACAGAGCTGGAGGTGGAGGAGTTAAAGATGCTGAGATAAGGGGGACAACACAGACAGGAAGGTTTGGAGAAAAAGCTAGAGAAGACAGATTGAGATGGTTTGGACATGTTCACAGGAGGGACAGTGGATACATTGGTGGAAGAATGATCCTAGAAATGGAGCTACCAGGTAGGAGACAAAAAGGAGATTGATGGATGCAGTGAGAGAGGACATGGGGTTAGTTGGAGCCAGAGTGGAGGACACAGAAGACAGGGGGAGACGGAAATTGTTGACTCGCTGTGGCAACCCCTGAAAAAGGGACAAGCTGAAAGAAGAAGAAGATGAAACACATACTTTAGATCGAATTATGTGACTTAATAAAGTTTGGAGGAACCTGAACTCTTCTTTGCTGCTTAAACCAATTGAAAAAGATACTCCAGAGCAGGGGTCACCAACCTGGTTGCCCTCATGGTCTACCTAAGGTGCCCAGATGGTGCATTCTAAAGAAAATAGTCAACAAAAGCATCAAAAATGATAATGTTACAGTTCCTTTTGAATCAGTTACTTCTACAATGATAATCAAATGGGTGTAATGAGGATAGTAAGAGAGTCTGGATGTGTCAGAATCTTTTATTATTACATAGTGATACTAATAACTTAGTAAGTCTGTTATTACTGAGTGTCCTTGAAGTAGCTTTAAGTTTCAGAAAAGTTGGTGTCCCCCCTGCTCCAGAGACATTTGGGATGAAGACAACACAAAATATGTTACAACTTTTAACTACATGTGCAACAGAGTCTCCAGGACTTGACTGGTTCTGAATCCAGACTGTAGATACAGTGATGGGTTGAAGGTGATGGAGGTCCTACCTGAGTGGGATTTGCCCTCCTCCTCGTAGTAGTGTCTCCCCCAGTGATGGTGGTGTGTGAGCGGCAGCGGTGGACCGGTGGTGCTGGTGTGTGCAGGCTGCTGCAGCCTTCCTCAGTCACCTCCACCCTGGCTGCTGCTGCTGGTCTTACAAACTTCAACTAAACACAGTGACAGCCTACTGCTGCGAGTAAACAAATAACCAGCACGAGGAGTAAAACCTCCACCTCCTCCTCCTCCACCTCCTCCTTCTACTACTTTGTATCGTATGATGGATTCGTTTGCTGCTCCAGATCCAGATCGAGGTCCAGGTCTGGATCCGGACTCCAGAGTGGAGGGGGATTCCCAGCGAGCGCAGCGGGAAACCCTGCCAGAGGAGCTGTCCAGGTGCTGAATCAAGTCCGGGTCGAGCCTCCGCGGTTCGGCCGCTTCAGCAGCAGCAGCAGCAGCGAGCTCCACCAGGGAGAAGGATCTTCTGCCGAATGTCCTCAAAACACTGGCTGCCGGAGTCTGACAGCGGCCAATGAGTCGTGTGACATTTTGCGTCGCTCCGGTCACGACATAGCGATCTAAAATGATCACCGTGCGCGTGCGTGTGGCACAGTAAGAGAAAAGAGAGGCAGCGAGTGACAAAGATCCCTCAGTTCTTCATCCAGGCCAATCACAGAGACTGGGTTTATCAGCCTGGCGCCCGCTTTGTCGTCGCTCCCCCTGTTCTACGCGGCTTTTTCATGGTTTCCCAAAATAAAGATACTATGGGAATATAAATGACTTCACAGCAGTTGGATTAACCGTTTGTCATTCAGCGGGACTGAGCCAGTGGATGGTTAAAAGCGCACATCAATCAGTCGCCAGCGCCTCTTCCTTTTTGTAAACACGGGATGTTATAGGCTGAGGCTGAGCTTTCAGGGAGTGAACAAATGAGGAGAAGTGTGATCTGAATTCAGAGGAGGAGGCGTGGAGTTACAACCGAGGAGGAAGGATGCGTAACGCCCAGCCGAGTCCAGAGGAGGCTGCTCTGCAGAGATTCACTGCAAAGACGGTGGAACACCAGACAGGAGTTCGACTACAGAACAGGGAGTGAGGCTCCGACTGATCGGTTATCAGTTCGATAACTGAGATTAAAGACCTCACCACAACAGAGTGGCCTGCGTTCCTGCAGTAAGACGGGCATAGGTTTGATCCCCGGGAGAAGATGATGGACTTTTTCACATTCAATAGTTCTCTAGTTCCCGCCTACAGTACAGTCCAGTCTACGGCACCATTCGATCAACTGACCACTGCAAGGGATGTTGAAAATAATAAATACACTTATACCCTGCTATGTATATACAGTATATATATATATATATATATATATATATATATATATGTACATTAAGATATAAATATATACATGTATTTACATATATAAATCTATCCATATACTTTATATGCACACATAAACATATATACATACATATACTGAATATAGACATTTGCATGTATACAAATGCATGTATATGCATATATAAATATATACATACATATACACACATAAACATATTCATATGTATATACACAACCATACATGCATCTACATACATGCACATACTGTATATACACATATCCATATATATATATATATATATATATATATACATACTGAACATACATAAACACATATATGTACAGTATATACTATATACACAACCATACATGCATCTACATACATGCACATACTGTATATACACATATCCATATATATATATATATATATATATATATACATACTGAACATACATAAACACATATATGTACAGTATATACATATACTGTATATGTACATACGTGGATATACATGTGTACATAAACATAAACACTTGTAAACATACACATTTATATATAAAAATACATATTTTCAGATATAAATGTATACATGTATATATGTGTGTATATACATATATATGCGTATATATATACACATATATATATACATGTATGTACAGTATATATATACATATATACATATACATATATACACACATATATATATATATATATATATATATACACACATATATATGGTAACAATGTTACTTACCATAAAGGAAAAGATCTTTTTTGAACATAAACATCGAGTCCAAGTCAAGTACTAAACTGGCTGAAGTTTATTGAAGGGAATGATCAGAACAAAATTTTGGCACATATAGGAAACTGAAGCAGCCAGAGGGAAACCAGTATTGTTTAATGAAACATAATGAACACATCTGAATGTGTTAACTTGCAATACAACATTAAGAGGTGACTCTAGTCTGTGGGGAAATTTGAACAGATATTTGCTGTTAGTAGTGATTTCAATTCCAATTATTTTAGAGTTAAAATAAATCACAACATCAACTACAAGTGGTTTTCTATCCTGTAATGAAGACATCTAGATATTTGGAGGGTTTTTAAAGGCAAGTCCACAGAGCACAACTAAGAATTCATTCTTGAATATTAGTCGACAAGATGTTATTTTTAACACATTGCCTTCTCATAAATTCTTGAATTATCACAATCATTAGAGAAACACTGTTTTTCTTGCCGATGAATATTGTAACACTTGCTGCAGGGGCCATAATGGCTGACATTAACTGGTGCGCATTAAGATTGATGTAACATGAACGTTTTATTTACAAAATCCAGAAAAAGAAACTTTTTTTTCATGCATGTTGAGGTTTTGCAGTTCAATTAGGGATTATATCCTATAAAAGCAGGAGCTCCGACCTCCCGGAGACTTAAAATATTCCATGGAAGAACAGTGACAACAATTTTGTGTTCCATCTTTCATTTGCAAGAACAAAAGTACAAAAAACTGAAGGATAAAACCCTTAAGGTGAAGGAAGAGAATGCAGATGGATGGTAGCTGGACTTGGGGAGGGGACACATCATGCTCCAAAGACTCACATGAGTTAAAAGTGCCTTGGTTGAATCAACAATTCTAACAACAACAACCTGGCTGTGTGTATAATTTACTCACTTGCAAAGCAATCGGACCATGAGGTTGAAGAAAGATATGCCGTGAAAAGAACAAAAATATATGTACATATATCTTACACAGGTACTAATAATACAGAATAATAACAGCTGAATGTTAACAGAAATGATCAGCTAGAATTTTCTTTTAGAATCTATTTGTGAAAGTCACTAATTTTAATATCAAACTGTGTTCACTCACACAGTGTCTGGGGAGAATTGTTTCCCTAAAGTTGCCAATGCATTAAAGGCTGAAGGGTAATTTCCTGCTGCATCAGCAGAAATGAAGGGCTTTTATTTTTAGCCACTATAGCAATAACATTTTCTACGTAATGTTGGTTGTTCACAGCTGCTCCGACAAACAGGAACAGTGTCAGGTGATCAATCCCAGGTTGGTCCCACGTCCCCTCGGGGCGGATCAGTCAACCTAGATGGACCAGGGTCATGACCGTGGTGTACTCGTGCTGCAGGCAGTCCGTGTCGGCGTCACACAGCGTGTAGTCGTCTTTGATGATGCGGTCGCAGCCGATCTCACCGTTGCCAAACAGGCCGAAGAGCGGCGTGCTGGGGAACACCTTGTGAAAGGCGTCGGCCTCCACGTTGGACTGGTTGTTGTAGTAATTCTGACCTCTCCCCACGCAGGCAAACATGAAGCCTAGAGTGTTCTTCTCTGGGATCTTGGCCGCCTTCAGTCTTCGGATTGTGGCTTCAGCCGCCTTTGGACTGCTGACGTCCTGGTCTAAGAGCACAGACGCTCCCTGCACCTTTGGGCCACTCAGGGCGAGGCCCACCACACCGTAGGCACCCTGGCCACAGCTGTGGAGCGACATGTGTTATTCACATTTAAACCACTTTTAAAAAAACAAGCAGGAGTCAGAGAAAACACTGGCCACAAATGTGTGAACTGTTCAGTAATAGACTCCATTACACGTGAATGTTCAGTAATATTTGGTAACAAGACTTTAGAAAGACTTTAGAAAGGATGCGAAAGGATGGACCTGTCCTTAAATGTATTTATATTCATTAAACCAGTGGTCCCCAAGCCCCGGGATGGGGACCGGTACATGTTCATGGGTAAACTGGTGCCGGCCATTACTTCCACTTGATCCATACCCATATCAACAATTAGAACTGACCAATAGAATGGCTAGGATTCCATCATCAATAATGCAACTATATTTGATTAGGAAATATTTTCTCAGTGAAGACAACAACAATAAACTCAAAATGACGCAGAGTCATTGATACAAGATTCTAACTTTTTTTTACCGGTCTGGTAGTAGAAATTTATAGGCAGTGTGCACTTGAGAAATCCTTGTTGTGCCCACATTTAATTTGGGTAGGAAGATTTTATAGGTAAGAAAATATTTCCTACCTATATATAAACTTAAAGACCGGTCCAAAAAAATTGTATGAGACATTTAACCTGTCCGTGGTTGTAAACACTGCATTAAACCATTCAGAAAACATTCTCCCTTGTGCAGTTAGATGCATCGTACGGCAATGACATTGGGGTGAAACACTTCCATTCATTTACGGGGTGTGAATGTTCTGTAATTATGGTTCCATTGGTGATATGTGACAAAGTTAGTAAATTTCATGCATCTCGGCAAAATATTCCCCAAAGCCTCACTGTGTCTCTGCCAGTGAGAATTCTACCCACAGTGCATCCCTGCAACATGTTTTCCCCAGATTACACACTAAACATTGCTCACAGGTCTGCGTTGGAACTCACTATAATACCACTGACTTGTGAAATATTACTTTAAAGTCAACTAATGCATTTATAGATGTTGAAAATAGATGTTTTCTCTACTTTTGCACATGTTAAGATTATAACTTCTCATCATATTTGGGGCTGGTGAAGGTTCAGGTGAAGCAAGATGGACTTACCAGGTTTTGGGGGGGAAGAAAAGGACACTTTCTACAAGTCCTCCAGCAATGAGAGCTTTACTCTTGCCCAACTGCCCCAGCAGTTGGTTGAGAAAACGCGCTCCTCCAGGTTTATACGCCTCGTACACAAACATAAGAACGACACGCAGCTCTGGGTTGTCTGTCAGTCCTGGTGAAGACAAGAAAAAAAACCAGTGTTGGACAGATTGAAGAATACACTCAAGGAAAAACCAAAGAGTTCTATTCACTCACCTGCTTCTTTCAGAGCATCTGGAGACATGGATTTTTTGCAAAAGTGAAAAGGTTTGATTTGGACGCCTTCCATACCAGGGAACATTATTGCAAAGCCAGCCTCGCTTTCCTGATGCTCCTGAGGAGGATTGGAAGAGGAGCCATTGGGAGTCACTGGGGATAAAAGTAATCCAAACAACAGAAAAAAAAAGAAGCACAACATAATTTAGATGAATAAAAAAGTTCACACTTTTTCAATTGTTAAAAAATAACACAGAAAACGTGGATACATTATCAGACGTTAAAGACAACATCAGAGTTCAGCCCCCAGTGGTCAGTAAATGAAATTGCACATTTAACAAATTAAATAATGTTACATTTCTCAGTATTTTTTATTTATCTTGATTTTAACCAAAAGAAGTAAAGATTAGTAAATATACATGACACAACACATCTGCGGCATACAGGATCCAAGTTTATTAGACTTCTTCTCCTTTTGGCTTGTCCCACTTTTAGGTGTTTCCACAGCAAGTCAATAATTTCCATCTTCCCCTGTCCTCTGTATCTTCTACTCTGACTCCAACTACCTCCATGTCCTCCCACACTGCATCCATCAACCTCCTCTTTGTCTCCTACCTGGTAGCTCCATCTCTGGGATCATTCTTCTACCAATGTATCCACTGTCCCTCCTCGGAACATGTCCAAAACCATCTCAATCTGTCTTCTCTAGCTTTTTCTCCAAACTTTCCTGTCTGTGTTGTCCCTCTAATCAACTCATTTCTGTTCTTGTCCATTCTTGTCTCTCCAAAGTCAAACTCCTCCACCTCCAGCTCTGCCTCCTGCCTATTGTCATTCAAGTTTATTAAAACTATAGAAATATTTAATAAGATGACTTGTGTAGTTGTACTCACTGTTACTAATAGAATTACTGTTAACACAACTTACCTTTTGATATGAATGTAGCAGGCAAGTTTGTTCGTTACAAAATAATATCAAACAATATTCAACCATAACAGAGTATTATTATGCAGACAGACTATTCCTGGGTGTAAAATTACTCAACTTTTTAATGCTGGGCTGAGCACAACAAACACGCACAGATGATTAGCCATCCTCCTGTTTGGCAAACAACTGTTAAGAAATCTACTGGTCCAGCACCGTCCATCAGTGACTTAATTCAATCGAATGAGACATGGGTGACCCAGTGATGACCCTACACTGCAATATCACAAAATGAGTGTTATCAGAATCAGCCACCGCTGTCATTAAGGCTGAATGACGATGGGCGCCTGATAAGCCATCATGTTGAGGAACGACAGTGAGGCTGATGGAGAGTGGCTTCTCCGCGGGGTTGTGATTATGTGGAGAAATAGGGAGCGTGGCAACAGAGAGACAAGGCCATCCATCAGAGACAGAGGGAAGGAAGTGCCAGCCACCAGTGGTGCTCCACAGTGAGGGGTGAATGCACACACAACTTTGGTAATATATCTTTATGTGATGTATATGTGTGTGTATATATTCAGCTCATAGAAAGGTGGTAAAATGAACATACTGCATGAATATATACATAAACATATACACATATATGTATATATGTATATATGTATATGTATATGTATATATATATATAGACATATATACACATATATACATATATACATACATATATACATGTGTATATATACACACACATATATACATATACATATATGTATATTTATACATATATAAACATACAGTATATACATACATTCATATACACACATATACATATATACATACAGTATATTCATATATATGTACATACTTATATACATATACCCTTTATGAGATGAATATTAATCTTTTTATTGAATTTTAACGGAAAACTACTGGATGGTTTTACTAAGGATTTTATATAAGTCATTAGTCTACTTACATGCACTCAACACCAACTTATGTCAAATTTTATATGCAATGATATAACAATTAATCAATCAATCAGTCAGTATTGTTGTAGGACTTGATCATCTGGTATGTAGTCAAAAGAAATTCATTTGTGCTATGTAATGGTTTGGTTTTACTTTAGTTTTCTTTTACTCCAAACATAAAAATAACTCATAATTTATTTAGTCAATCACATAGCAGAGACAAGTCCAGGAGTCCTGCAAACCCTTAGATAAGAGAGAAGAAAAGACAATAACACTTACAGACTATTCCTGGTGTCGCAATACCCAGGACGTCACAGCCTCTGGGAAAGAGCAGGGTCAATTCTTCAACTGTGTCTGGACTGTGACGACTCTTCTTTGCTACACAGCAGGTAAGAACAACAATGGAAATAAGAAAAGCAGAAGCAAGTTTTATTAGAAATAAAACATTAAACTAACCAGAACACGAAAAAACAAAGAACAAAGAAAAGTCTTAGTTATATCATGTGACTTTGCTTATTAATGTATTGGGATGTTCTACAAAGAATAACAAGCAAAAGGTATAGAAAATAAGATTTATTCAATAACTTAAAATTAATGTTTTGTTTTTAAATCTGAATAATAAACTGCACAATCATTAAAAACAGATACTACCAGCAAATGCTTTGTGAATACAAAAGTGCTTTTGTATAAAATCTAAGTTGTCATTCTTATAATGCACTCTATGGAATAAAAAAATGAAAAATATTTCTTTACAATAAAGTAACGTTCAAGCATGGCACGACACAACTACCAACCTTTACTCTGTCTGTAGCAGTAAGCCTGTCCGTTAAATGACTCTGAGTCTACCATGGCCAGAACCGTTTTAGGCAGAAGGAACACTTTCTGTGAATATAAACAATGACCACATGTCATCTCACACATACAAGAATTATTAAGATAGAAAATAAGGTGGTTACTGTTTTACCTTCAAGGAAAGTAAGTCATAAGTGATAAGGAAACCTGGGACAAAAATCTATACAATTTCCAATGAATTAAAAATGAAGGCTCCATCATAAATTTGGGAAATAAAAGAAATAAAATACATTGCATAAAAGCTGCATTTGCATAGATTCTATGCTATATTAGTGTATGAAAAAGTATCAGAAATATTATACATACAAAACTGTGAATAATTGTCAATAATTTGTCCAGTAAAATATGTAACCGTCCCAAGTTTAGTCAGAGGTTGTTTAGTTTCCCTTTCTTAGCAACAGATATTAGAACAAGACAAGTTGCAAGTAAATAAATAAATAAATACCTTCAAATTTTGCAGTCTAAAATGTTTAATGTATTTATTGTTTATCCAAACCTTCATTGATTCAAAGCATCACAATAATCGAAAAATAAAATAATGTGTCATTATTATTAAAAAATAATTAATAATTAAGTAAAAAAATAACATTTTTGTTATATAACCCTTACAAAAAAAACATTGAACATTTTGTTTCCAATTTCCAGAGTAAAACAGTGAAGGGAAACTTTGACAATAGGACCACAGAGTTATTTACCTCCACTTCTTCAGCCAGGGTGCTGCACAGAGTATGGACCTCAGAGTTGGACGGTCCACAGGCCGAAACCCAGGTCAGATGCTGCTGTGTCCTCAGAACTCTCCGGGCACAGTTTCTCCACAACCTGCAAACACTGCACACAGACAAAAGTTTAGTTCGTGTTTAGGGTTTCGCCTGCTATTCCCACCAAAAGCCCGACTCCGTTCATCCGATTCACGCTGTGGTCAAACTAATATACACGACAGATTAGATGCAGAGAAGATGTAGCTCTGCGGATACGGTGACTTAGTAACTTCCTAACTATTCATTATATCACGAGAGTTGAACATTTCCGTACAACTGCACTTAGCTCTAGCCAAGTTTTCTGTTTACCAGGTTGTTACCTTGCGACACGGAGTAGAGACTTGGTCGGTAAAAAATTCAGAATTCGTTCAACCACTTCCGCCACGTTACTTAGCACATAAGCAGCTTTGCTGTCTGGAAAACAACTAAAATCTTCATTTTCCTCCATGTTTTTCTCTGGTCGTCAAACTTCTACTACACCACGGCTCGGATACAACCTTTCACCTCTGCCTCACCACAGCTTCCGACATTCTGGATGTTTCACAGCGTCCCCAAGTGGCCGGGAGGTACGAACAGCAGCCATTTCTTCGTCTTTAAATTCAGGTAAATTGGTAGTTTACTAGTAAAACAACGTTTGCAACGTACAATTTCTGCTGTATAAAAGATGACTTAAACGGTATAATTTTAGGAAATTACATTTTACTTAGTTACCGACCTTTTTTTAGTTAGTTTAGTACTATTTTACAAAGTAATGTCTGGGTTTGACTCAATTTTCTTGGTAAAAGTGAACAAGTCTCAGTGCAGGTTTTATCAATAAAAAAGGGTGGAAAAAAACTAGAGATTGTTATATTATATTTGAAACATTTATTTTTTATTTTACATTTCCAAGATAAAACAGGAAAACAAATGTGAAATGAAGTAGCATCTAAACGTACAGTGAATACAGAGGAAAGTGCGCAGACATTTCTTTCAATCGGTCTGTTGGACTAATTTAATAACGTCTGTATTTCCAAACAGGTTCACAATACAGAAATAAAGAACATACGATGGAGGTCATATTAATTCTTACAGAACGCATAATAAAAATCCCTGTTATGGAACCAATCAGCTTAATGTATGGCTTTGTTCATGATGGATATGTGCAGTATTAATTCCCCAAAAAGTGCAAAGTCTCCACAAAGGAAATCTTTTGGAAATGTATGACATATTGACACATTTGATGTCAGCACATGAAACAAAACAATGTGGTTCGACTGCAGCTTTAGAAGCTGTGCTACCTCATCTGGAGCTCTGTTCTTCAGGGTGACAAAGCGAACATGGAAACAACATTACAAATAAAGTGTAGCAGCCATTTTAAAGGGGAGTCAGCCATATTCAGAGCAGATGTGTGGAGTGATACACAGGTGGGTTATAGGTTAAATATCTCCTTTAGAGTCTGATCCAGCTGCTGTTTTTTGTTCAGTTCTTCTTCTTTAGCACGTTTGAGTTTATCTGTTAATACAGCAGTACATCAGTTATTCACATCACCGGCAACTTAAAAAAATGCACAGGTTATTTCAGCCTTTCTGTTTATTCAGTTAGTCTAACAGTGTTAGTGAAGCCTTTATATTCTGTTGACTTTTAGTTTTGTTAATATTTCTTCTTCATATAATTGAACAAACCACCTTAATTCAGACAATAATCCAAAACTAACCAATCTATTGATTATAGGAAGAACATTATGCTCAGTCTATAGTCAGGGCTGTAGTCACTGTATTACTGTATTAAGGATAAAAAAAAATCTAATGAAATATTTCAATGTCTTATTTATAAAACTGAACATAATTTTAAACAACCAATCTACACAAACAAACATCATTTATTTTAACTACACAGTAATATGTCCAGGTCAATAAGCCATCCTGAGATACAATCAAATCAGTTGGTTTACATAAAAATAGGTGATCAATATTTAAATGTATTGAAAATGTACTAGGAAAAAAAAAACAGGCAAAAATCCAAAGATGCTGGGGATGGTATGTAAAATGGATTTTGCAGCATACTTAAAAAAAGGTACACTTCTGTAGGTGTAAAGCAACTTACCTAAGAAAACAAAGCTAATGTCTAATTTGGTTTTCAGTATAAGGATAAGGACACTTTTTCTCTCTTAATTGTCTCGATTTAATGTAAAAAAAATTACATTTTCAACCAATCAGCAAAGATTGGTGGATAAAATGCAATTAGCTAAATTATAAAAAAATAAAAAAATGCAACTATTTTCTTTTTTTTTTCTTAAAATTTAGATAGTGTGTTATGTTATGTTTTGTCTTCTACATTTTACAGTTACCAAAGACCGAACAACAAATGGAATAAGACAAGAACATATGGACCGTTAATCACTGCATTATAATACACACATGAAAAACATGCAGATTCCAATGCTACAGCCCCGACACTGACTGTGACAATGAGGAACCTGAGGTAGTCTCACCTCTTCATCTGCAGTTTAACCATGCATATTGCAAAATTCTTGTGTTTGTTTGTTTTTTCCTCTTTGTCAACATAAATGCTTAGTGTAGGTTTAGTGTCACGCTCGCAAGTTGTCTGTGCATCTGTATGCAGTGTTAACAGAAATAGACAAAATGCCTGAATGTAGGAGTTTCAATAGAGGTTAATGCATACACCGGCCCAGTCCAGTTTAGGCCTCGTTTAAGGCTACGCTCAGTTCATTGGACAGAAGGCGATTTTTCTCAAGCTGCTTGTATAGATGGTCTGGACAGTCGGAAAGCAGGTAAGAGAAAGGGAAGAGACACAGAGGCAGGTTAGTATAGACAACAAAGGGTTAGCGCTGTGGTGAAGTTCAGAAGATTGAAGTGTCAAGTACCAACCTCAACCTCAACCTATTACCACAAACTAGTGCAGTGTTTCCCATCTATTGAGTTGGAAAGATCACCCAACATCACTTACTTATCAAAGTATTAAACCCTGACCTGTTTAGTTCAACACAACCATAACATACTCTCAGGAATGAAAGAAAGACACATAAATCTCTTTAACAGCTTTAAGCCACGCCCCTTCTACAAGTTCTTATTATTAATCTGCTGCCCCCTAGTGGAGATATATGTAATTGAGGCTGTCACAGATGCATTGGCGAACCACAACAAATTTGTTATTTACAGTAATTAAAAAAGAGATTTTCAACCAATCAGTTGGAATTTGTTCAAAGCACAGTGGTTGGTTATCAATGGACTGATAGATTTAATTCATGAAGACAGTCAGAAAAAATCTGAAATGTCAGTTTGCGAAGTTACAAAATTATTTTTGTAGTAAGTTCCCCAAAATAGATTTCTTCTCTTCTTGTTAAGTAACCAATAAAATGTCCATTTTATACATTTTGATCTAAGTAGGATTACATTCGACAAGGTGTTGTATGACTGCTATTTTTTAAAATTGTTTAAAAATAAAATAAAGTTTCTATTGAATCCTTTATTATATCTGAAGCAAACATGGGCAAACTATGGCTCGGGTCTAGATACAGCCTGTTGGGCCATCTCATCAATCCCATCACAAACTGGTTAGTTTATGTCGTGAAGACTTACAGTAATTTATTATTCTAAGCCTGTTTTATGCATCACATGAAACCCACTGTATTTACACTTAATTCCACTAGAGGGCAGCACACAAAACATGTCCAAAAGGTTAAACCTCGTACCTGAGCCTTAGACAAATTTTGAGCCTCTCAGCCAGAGTTTTCCTAGCACTGTTTTCAAGGTAAATTATTTTGTGATTGTTTGAATTTGATGTTATAAGCTATCACTAAATCGCGTTATCATATAAATCCTTTACTTCTGTACCTGAGCTGTTGCAAAAAGCAGTTCCCCCACTATGGGACAAATCTTAAGCTCATGTCTTGTGTTGTTTTCATTTTATTTGCATCACTATTCATAGATTTAGTAAACTGTTTTGCCACTAGATTTCTACAAATACATTTTACACTATGGGTAAACCTTGATTTTTTTACTGCTAACTCAACCTTCAACTTGTTAAAATGGACATTTTATCACAAAGCAGTCCTCTCAAAGAGAAGAAGGAGAAGGGAATGGAAGAGGAGCCTCAGAGTTTATTCAAAAGCTACTCAACAAAATAAATTAAACACAGAGAAGAGACAACAGTCAAAAAAAAGGGAAGAAAAAGGAAAAATGGAAATGAAGAAACATCAGAGGAGAAGACGGTTGGGCTGACATGGATGGAAGAATGTTTATTTTATGGCTCTAAGGTCTGTTTGAGATGTGGACACATGGATGATGGCAGTGACAGCCCACTGTACAGAAGAGAAAGGACAGCGAAGGAAAAAAAAAAACAGAGACAGAGAGAGGACAAAGAGTTGGGCTGCACTGCACAATGGAGATATGAGGACACTGAGCCAGCTTCTGGAGTGAAGGGTGAAATGATTTAGCTGTGGAGAAGAGAAGGAAAAATCAAAAGGTGTTGGAGGTGAAACCAAAGGAGTGAAAGATAAATGTCATGCAGAAAGCAAAAAAAAATAAACAAAAAAAAGAGGCTAAAAATGAACGAAATTATATCTAAAAATATGGCACTGGAAATGGAACAAAATATTTATAAATTAATTTCTGCAAAGATCATGCAAAATATGTTAGAAAAACTAGAATCCTACTCACAGAGTAGTATGAATTAAACTACAGCATTTAAACATGCCACAAGAGGGAGCTATTGTTAGTGTAAATGTTGCTAGGTGGGTCTAAGTCAGGCACAGGGAGCAAGACAGGTAAATTACATGGAGGTCATGTCGTTGAGGGCGTGGTCCAACTCCTCGCTGATGGCCTTGTACTTCAGTTTCTGGGCATAGAGCTCATCTATTTAGGTTGATTTTTAATGTGGTGGTGATGAAGGATTTCAACCAAACGAAAAGACAAAAGAAAAAAAAAGAAACAGAGGATTCATGAGAACAAAAATCAACGAAAAACATAATTGAACAAAAACTGGAAAGGGGAAAAAAAAGGGAGCAGGACAGGGATAAGGAGGGAGGGAGGAAGGGAGGAAGGAAGGGAGCATGGAACAGCTGCTGATGTTGTGTTAGATTCCTGAGGAGTCACAGAGAAACTGCTTCACACGTTCCATGACCGTGTGATGGCGAGTGGCGACTGGCTGGCCTTGAACTGACACTACAGCAGAATGCCTAACAGCACTGTCGTGAGAAATATTGTAGACCACATAAATTATAACGTGCTGGCCTCAACTTCACTGCTTGTTCTTTGCCCTTTACTGAAGTAGGAAAGTCACAGTGTCAAGATCTAGTCCTCAGGTTCTTGTCCCTACAAACTCATCCTTGGTGAAAACTTTGTCAATGGAAGTTTCTTGCCTACATAAGTTATTTGGTACAGAATCCAAACTAATGTTCCACCGGAACTGTGGCTGAAGGCCAAAAGAAAAGAAAATGTTACCCTCAAGGTCATCGATGGTCTTCTCCAGCTTGGCGACTGATCTCTCAGCGAACTCAGCACGGGTCTCAGCCTGAAAGCAGTGAGGTATTGAGTCAGACAGTATAACATATATTAAATGTTAATGTAGAGAGAAAGATATCCAGTTTATATGGGTAAATATATTTAGAGTTTTCAATCTAGGTATACCAACGTTCTCCAACCTATTTTGCACCATTTCATTTTAAAATCAGATTCCCGGTGTTCTGAAATATTTTCCTACCTATAAAATCTTCCTACCCGAATTAACTGTGCATGGACACAACAAGGATTTTTAAAGTGCACACAGCCTATAACTTTCTGCTACCAGACCAGTATAAAATGTTAGAATCTTGTATCAATGACTCTGTGTCATTTTGAGTTTATTGTTGTTGTCTTCACTGAGACAATATTCCCTAATCAGAGGGTCACCTCTGTCCTAAAGATGCTAAAATAATGTATCATAAAATATATAAATATATAATAAATGAATGAGAAAATAATATGTGGAAATAATGAAGGTTGTCTACACTGAGAATTAATCATTTGTAGAAATCTTGAAAACGTTTCTCTGCCTTGTCTATCAACAAAGGCCTGACGTTTTAATGTTTTTCTAGTTCAATAACAGATAAGAAAGCTCAACTAATAATATAAAGACAAAAAAAGGACTGGAGACACCTGACAGAGTCCTTTTCAACATTTTACATCCATCTCCAAACTTGGAATGTTGAAAGTGCGGGACAACTCACCTCCTTCAGTTTGTCTGTGAGCACCTTGATCTCCTCCTCATATTTGTCCTCCTTCTGTGAGTACTGTGGTCACATACAAGAGGTAGAGTGTCAGAGGAGACAGATCTGCATGGATGATTGGAATGAACTGATGCAGTTTTTCAGATCACTCGCTCACCTTCTCGGCCTGAGCCTCCAGAGACTTCAGGTTGTTCTGCACGGTCTTCAGCTCCTCCTCAAGTTCAGAGCATTTGCTGAGGTTTAACAGAGAGGGAACATCAGAGTGTGTAACATCCTTGGTTTAGGGATGATTATGACTAAGAATATTAAGAGGAAGAAAAAGGAAAAACCTCTTACCTCTCAGACAGCTCAGCGCGCTCCTCTGTACGTTCCAAGTCGCTCTCAATGATCACCAACTTACGGGCCACCTGAGTTCACACACAATAATCCAAATATTACGGTTCCACGTTGACATGTTCATTTAAGTACATTGTGTTTTGACCAATTCCAGGGACGGCCAATCACAGCAGATACTGAGCTGTGACACTTGGGTGAAACTGAGAAGAAAAAGCTACGCCCAAAGTCCACAGATGAAACACTTGCCTCCTCATATTTGCGATCAGCCTCCTCAGCAATGTGTTTGGCCTCCTTCAGCTGGATCTCCTGCAGTTCCATCTTCTCCTCGTCCTTCATGGCTCTGTTCTCAATGACTTTCATGCCTCTGAAGGGAGAAAAAAAAATGGTACAGTGTGTCAGTGTAATACTAGGTCAGTATAATGAGTAGGATTGTGAAAACAAAGAAATATATACGTATAGACAGACAGACAGACAGACAAACAGACAGAGAGACAGATAGATTCTGCTGATGCTCTGACAGGGCAGCTCTCGGACACTGACCTCTCACTCTCATCAGCAGCCTTCTCAGCCTCCTCCAGCTTGGTCAGAGCTGTGGCCAGACGCTCCTGAGCACGGTCCAACTCTTCCTCAACCAGCTGAATACGTCTGTTCAGGGAAGCTACATCACCCTCAGCCTGAGAGAAGATTAAAAAAAATAAACAGTGAGACGAGTCAAATAGAATTTCTAGCCTCAGCAAATTAGTCGTCAACGTCCGGTGATTTGTGGTCTTTGCTGTAAGGAGGGGTGAGTCTGTACAAAGCACAAACCAGCAACTAGATGGTCACACTATGGGACAACAGTGAGTGGTATTACCTAACAAGATTATAGGTTTACTAGTTTGATCCGTGGTCTTCCTGAAACTTTTACATGATTGCATTGATGGCAACCCTTGAAATGACTAAGCTATAAAAACAGATTTTCTCGTGTTCTTTACTCTCCATCTTCCATCTGACATAAAATGGTTGATCTTTTACCCCTGATCTTTGTTTTAACACGATACATATCGCCTTTATCTTCTATGCTCTTAAGGGGAGAATGTTAACTTCAAAAATATGCTGCAAACCTAGAATATGAACGTTTAAATCTAATAAACAGCCCTCATGTTAACACTGTCCCCGAGAATGAATGGGAATTGGATGTAAAAAAAAAACACAAACATACATTAAGAACCGAACACAGCTTCGTTACATTGCATTTTAACTATAGGAAATAAAATAAGTGTCTTTAGTGCCTGGTTCTGATGGAACCTGCTGCTGTAGTGTTAGCCTGACTCATTCACTCAGGGCGGGTTGTTTATTCAGGTTGCACCGGGCGGTGTCCTCCTCTCCTCTCCACTCCTACAACATCCTACATTACAAACACATCCACCTGCCACCGACCACCAACTGTCAGCCTCGCCGCCGCAGCCACGCTGTTTTGACCAGATTTACTCCCTAATGCCGACGGCAGCCACGCCGTTAATTGGCTTTTGAATCATTGGCGTCAGCTTACTGCCTCCCTCGCCCTCCTCTCCAGGTTCAGATCCCGCTGCAGCGACGCCGCCCGCTCCTCCGCCTCATCGGCCTTTTCCTGTAGAGACTTGATTTTCTTTTTCACAGCTTCCACGGAGGGTCCGGCCATCTTTCCCCGCTGTTCTCCTCTGTCCCCGTTAAGCTGGTTTTCCTCGGTGTTCTGCTGATGCTACCACTGCTGCTGCTACTACTACTGCTGCTGCTGCTACTGTGTGTGGGCTAAGCCAACACACTCACACTCACACACAGGAGCTGCACAGTTGGAGATGCGGCGGGTTTGATCCCTGCCCCCACCGCTTTAATCAACCGCTGATGAGGATTGAGACGTGACATCGAAGGCGGAAGTTCGACTTGTTATTAACCAGAAAAATAATTTTGGAATTTATTTAAATTTTTTTTCTGCTAAAATGTACCCAGATTACTCGGTCACTATTGATTTACCGCCAAATATTGATATTTAAACGACTTACATATAGTAGTATACAGTAAGAAATATGGCGTGCTGCCCCCTGCTGGACGATTGAGTGCATTGCTGATAAAGCTCCTAAGTGGCACATTTAAAATAGCGCGAGCAAAATGTTCTAATATATAATAATATGTTATCGTCTGTCTCCAACGTAACGCAATGTAGTTTCCAACACCAAATAAATCATTCAGTTTGTTTATTTTGTAATTCAAACCGCTTCAGTTGGACGCCATGTTGCCACAAAGACATGCTAAATGCTAACTCGTTAGCTCTTGTGCGTTGGATCATAAATAATATTAATTGTCATAGGTATTATACATAGCGTCTCTTAAATGATTAAATGTTTAACTCTTATTTTATTCACTACCTAATACCAAGTCATTTGGAGAAATAAATCTTATTTTCAGCTCCTGGTGATGGCGGTGGTGGCCTGGTGGTTGAAGAAATGGACCTGGGTCAGTCTGGTACCACTAAAGCTACAGTGTATGACCTGAAGAATACAGTGGACACAAGGACATGTCTTATATTAGTCTAGACTGAAGACGTTCTATTTTGACATTGCCCATGGTAGCCTACGGGTCCGGCCACAGACCCTCCTGTGGGGCCTGTGTCTTGAACTTGGGTCCTAGTTATGGTCCTAGATATGCTGCTCCAGGGGTCCTATTATACATTGAGTCTTCTCTTGCTGTCCTCTCCGTCTTTCCCTCTCCCTCCTTTTTTTCTTTATTTCTAAACTTATGTCCCTTATTTCCTTAGGACTAACACATTTGGCTGGGAACCTCATGTCCCCAGAGTCTCTGTTCTAACCCCTAGAACCCCATGGGCGTAAGCTGGACTCAGGCCTCCAAATCATGGTCCAACTTCCCTAGGACCCCACAACCTAGGTTCTTTATTGTCATCTTCACAGACTTCCACTATTTTACTCAGCAATGCAATAACATGTTAATGCTCTTTATATGCATTTAACAACTAATTTTTCTATTGTTGAAGTATTAGAGTGTATATTTTTAGCCTTTTTGTGTTATTGCTGTATCTGTGCTTATGCAAAATGCAATTTTCCATCCATATCTATTGTACAAATAAAGATTTTCTTTTTTCTTATTTTATCCATGTGTCCATCATTTATTCTCCAAATTATCTATTTTATCACGTTTGGAAAAAAGACAATAAATTCAGAAATTATGTTATAATAATTAATATAATTATATATGTGGTTTGTTTTCAATGTCATCATTATCTGTAGACACGACTCAACAAGGGAGCTTAAATAGTCTGGCCTTTTACTGAGGGTTTTTAAAGCCCAAATTGTCACTTGTGAAGTGTTGGAGTGAAACCCTACACTGGTCTTCAGATTCATCCAAATGGCCATGGAATGCACTGGTGGACCACTGCGCTGTGACCTTACCATATACAGTGCAAGAGCTAAATTTAACCATCCTTAGGTTTGTCATTTACAACCCTCAGGGCTCTAACAATTGACCATTGCATAAGTCCAAAGTCAAAGTCAAAAGTTGGTCACTGGGATGAAACCCACTAACTTACATCTGTGGCTTTCTTCTCAGCCAGCTCCAGTTTCTCCTGGGCATCCTTCAGGGCTTCAGAGTACTTGTCCAACTCATCCTCAGTTGCCTTCAGTTTCTTCTGCAGTGCCACCAGGTCATCCTCGAGCTGGGCCACAGGAGAAACCACAGTTGTTTGTATTAGACAAAGTCATCACCATCACCAAGTGCAAATCTCACTGTAGAATATGTAAAGAGTGATGCAAAATGATGTTAATATAGCTATGTGTAAGTGTATATGGACAATATATATTATATTAAAATAATAATAAAAGGCTATTGTCAGTCAAGGTGAATTATTTAAGACAATTGTCCAAGAATTGTTCAATGAAATCTATTGATGTCAAACACGTGGGTCCCAAGCGAAATAAACACCAGAGATACAGGGAGGACGCAGCGCGCGGTGCTGTTGGCACCGTGCGTAAAAGCGCACGAGCGGTGCCGACCTGTTTGCTCCTGTCCTCAGCTGCCTTCTTGTCTGACTCGGCCTGCTCAGCTCTATCCAAGGCGTTCTCCTTGTCGAGCTTGAGCATCTGCATCTTCTTCTTGATGGCATCCATGGCTGCTTAGTGTCGAGGGGCTGTGCGCACTGCACTGAAAACAAAAGAAACTGGATGAATGGATCAGAGCGTCCGAACCACACTGAACGCCAAGCTGGAGTGCGAGCTCGCTCTGGCTGTAGTCAGTCAAATATGTATTTTGGCAGGGCAGTTACTGGACACCCAATACTTTTTTGGCAACGATCGCAGCTGTTTGCCAACGTGGGCCCTGTCTTTTTTCTGAATCTCGTCACTGATTCGCTCCTGCCCGACATTTGACCACTTCTGTGACTATACATGGGGCTCCGACGTCACGGGGTCGCACCCCGCCCCCCCAGAAACGGGTCCACTCCTATTTCCAACACCATTGAAGTGACAGGCAGGAAGTATCAATGCGGGGACGTAGTAGTTGATGTGAAAGGTTGGTAATGAGCTGATGATCCTGGTGATGAATGAACCACTGTGGCTGATCGCACTCATCACTGTTGATACACTTCCATCTCTGATGACCGCTGTGCCTCTAAATCAGGCATGTCCAAACTAAGGCTCGGGGTCCAAATGTGGCTCGTTCTGCTTAGTTAATCGGCCCACCAAACTTTTCCAAATTGTGTGAATGATTTGTATTGTGATTATATTATCTTAGTTCCAGTGAACTCCAGTTCCAGTGAACCACGTTCAATTTTAGGACACATGGTGGCCCATGAGTGAAAAGGTTTGCCCATGCCTGGTCTAAAAGAACAGGAAGGACTTTTTTTCCAAGATTTTTTTTTTGAGAAGCGTCTCTCTGGACCAGAGATGGGAATTTTTATTATCAAAATCAATGCAAAACCTGTTGTAAACTAATGTTAAAACAACATTTTCTGTGTTGAGAATTTCTGTGATGAGAATTTTAGGTATTTCTTAAATATTTATGGTTTCTTTCAGGAGTTACTTGCCTTTCTCTGTTATTCCAGTGACATTTCATACAACTGATGTACCAAGGATACTCTACTTTTTAGAATAAAATTGAAAAACAGCACTTTATTGATCCCAGTCCGGGAAATTGCGTTGTAGCAGAAGCCTTAGATTCAGTGGAAATTGGGAACAGTGAAGTAATAGGATGAAAAAGTACAATATAATTGAATTTTGTTGATCAGATGAAGAAAGGAAAAGGAGAAGGAAATGGGTGGATGAGTCTAACAAGGTTAGCGTCACATTTTGGATATATTTATGCAGCAAAAGGCAGAGCTCCTTATATTTTAAGACTTTATAAATATATCTAATCTGCCCCAGATTTAATGAATAGAGGAAAAAGTCTAATTTTTGTCAATCCTGTTGGTTCATCCCAGTTCATCCCTAGAACCAGTAGCTCTCAGACTGTCATTTCAACAGTTTCTACAGCGTGTTGTAAAATCTACTAATGCACGACAGCTACATTTGTACAAGACCAATGGATGTGATTGGATAAGCCCCGGCTGAAAGCCCATCTCCATCTGATGGCTGACATATAAGCCAGGGCGGCTTGTTTGTCTTCCAGGGATCATCGACGGCTGCTCCCGTACATACTTTCACATCCGAGCGGGGAATCAGATAGGCTTTACTCTCTGCTGAGGTTCTGTGTATCAACAACCTTGTCCGTCTCCTCTCTTAGTTAATACATGCCTGGGAGTTAGATCTCCACTGGGCCGCGGTGGATAAACCCACGTACAGGCTGCAAGATACAGGAGCTGTGGCATTCCAACAGGCCCCGGGACGCATCGCTGTAATAGTTCACCAGGCCACAGGCACGGTCGCAGCTGTCTCCAACACACACACACACACACACATGCAGTGGACAGAGCCAGCCACTAGGGAGCTAATGAATAATGGTTTTCTAATGGGAAGGACGGTAAGCAAACTCCCTTGTCATTGTGACATTGTGATTCACACCACTGCACACAGCAAAATGTCACCTCTGTATTTAACTTTAACAGTGGACAGCTTTGAGCACCCGGGAGCAGAGAGTGGGGACGGTGCCATGTTCAATGGACCTCAGTGGTAACTTGGCAGTTACTGGATTCGAACCTGGAACCCTCCAGGTTGGTGTAAAGAGGGATGCTAATTCAAGACTTCTCTGTCCTGAATTCGGACTAATTTAGTGAATAAACTCTCTTGGTAGGATCATCTCTATGGTTGTAAGAGTGGGAGTGGTGCCTTCAAGGTCCTCGGACAGAGTCCAGTCGGTGTGTCTTGGGCCCCAGTCTGGTTCCTTAACCACTAGGCCACCACTGACCCCTACGTGGAAAAAAACATCTTGAAGTACAAATGAAACATGATTACATTCCTGATATTCCTCGTGAAATACTTCAAATTCTGTTACAAACCTTAATATATATATATATATTAATGTATGTGTACATATAGTTTTTCTACTTTTTCTTTCTTTTTTTTTACATGCTCCTCTTGTTCCTCTTTGCTTCACTTGTGTTTTTGTCCCGGGAGTATTTTTGGAGTCCCAGTCAAAGTCCAAGCAACACCTGCTGGACTCTGTCCAAGGACCTTGAAGGCACCGCCCACTCTCTCACAACCATAGAAAGGAGTATTGGTCTTCTCTGCAGGAGAGTATATATTCACTAATTTGGTCCCAATTCAGGACAGAGCGTTCTCCAACCAGCAACTCTGTTCACACCAACAGATCTTTTTCGTTCAGTTTGACCGGGAAGCTGCTCTTTTGGAGTCGAGTCTCGGTCTCTGTGTGTTTGAACAACTCAAAAGAAAATACACAAACTTAATATATATCATTATCACTCGTGTATGTATTTTTTTTAAATGATTATATATTGCAAAGTATATTTTTATTTATTAAATTTCACACCCCGGCCCCTCTGGTGGTCCGGCCTGAAACCTCCCTGTGATCCTTTTTTTAAAGCAGTCAGCTGTCACTGTGTTGTCCTCCCACCATGTGTTTGTGGGCTGGTCAGCAGCCAGTCACACATTCCCCCTCATATGCACAGACCACAGAGGCTCAGGCTGAAGTGACCAAAGACATTGTCATTATCAACATGGCTCTGTCCCATAATCAGTGGAAAAGTTGGAGACGAAGCTGCAGTGACCAAAAAAAACAGTTTTTAAACACAGAAATATATTGGGCAAACTAAGGCCCGGGGTCCGGATGTGACCCGTTGAGCTTTAAAATGCGGTCCTAAAACCTTGTCCAAATTAAATCAAATTTTTATTATCATTATATTTCGGCCTTTTAAAATTCCCTGTGTCCAATTTTAGGACCCATTTGTTCCCTTGAGTCAAAAACACAGGATTCCACCCAAAATATGGGGAAAAGGAAATAATCAATTAAAAGTGCAATCTGAGGTTTTCCCAAAACATATTAATAAGAACATCTGGCTGTTGAATTCATCCACTGAATAGCTGAGCTGAATCAGTCAAATGAGAAATTGTCGACAATGGTGGCCTATTGTTTAAGGGACCTGATTCGGGTCCAGAGGGTTCGGGGTTCAAATCCATCAGCTGCCATGTTGCCACTGAGGTGCTCTGAGCATGGCACCGTTCTGACCCACATGACTTCTTATGGGCTCACCACCCACAGGGAGGCTCTTATTGAAGATAAAGAACAAATACTTATGACATTTTCCAAATATTGATGCATTGACACTGACTAACGTTGTCCTCCCTTCCTCCTAAATACTTCCAGTTTATGAGTAAAATCTTTGTTGAATCTCCAATGTCATCAGGTCTCCTCCTGTTAGTTCACCCTGTGAGATATGAGAACATATGGACCATCAGAGACGTGAGGAGACCTTGGCAGAGGTTTATTGCCTCGGTGTCTCTCAGGTTGTGATGATGACATTATGCAGCTGACGATTTATGCTATAATTAAAACAACCCAGTATCTTCCCACCATCCCTGTCATGTCAGGAATGATCTGGCGCTCGGACAATAATGAGGTCGCAGCTCTGTGGGAATTTTTTTTTTTTTTATCGTTATTATGAGAAAGCCATAAATCTAAACCTGGTCCTTTGTTTCAGTCCAGTGTCTCTCCTTGTCAGAGTCTGTCCTCTAAACAATAATAATACACTGAGTTGAACCAAATGTTTTCAAGATTGTGTTTGACAGTTATGGCAGAGCACAGTGTTTGATTTAACGCTGTAGTTATTGGACCGGTCTGAGATGGAGAGGAGGAACACTGGGGATTTCACTGTTTCACTGAGGCCTGGCTGGAATCTCTCACTTCCTCCTCAGTTGGAGGAGCAGGGATGAGGAATGATGCCTGTGGTGGTGACGTTAACCTTATCCCAGCTCTGTTTTACAGTTCAGATAAAAAACCAACACAAACATGAGGTCATGAGAAACAAAATGTGTGAGTCTGAAGAAAAGTGGGTCAAAGACAACAAGGCTCAGTGCTACCAGATCACTGCATGTTCATTGATTCATTCATTCATCTTCCAACTGCTGCCAGGTCTCCAGAGTAGCAGTCTCCACAACTGCCACCCAAATCATACTATACTGCAAACCTTACCATGGGTGAGAACATACAGCTGGAAGTTATGTGGGTCAGGATGGCGCTTTGGTCAAAGCACCTCTGACCCTGTCAGCTGGATATTTGTACCTGAAACCTTGTGGACCCAAGTCTGCTTCCTTAACCACTTGGCCACCACTGCCAGATTCTGTACAAAATAATATAATAACCAATGTACACTGAACACAGATTTTGTATAATAGTACTGTACACTGCAAGGTTAGTGTAACTATCACCTAATTAAATAGTGAAAATTTACCTTAGAGGTAAAATTAAATAAAATTTAACATTTAAATGCAGGTCAGAAGCGGCCCCTGAGCCAGGGGTTCGGAAACTCCTGAAATATTACACGAACAGAGTGTCCTTCCAGTGTTATTGAGAAGAAGCCTTATACTGTTTTCATGTGTCTTGGTAATCCTCATACTGATTGTATAGTATATATAGTTTTATGATTTTGGACGTTAAAAAGTTGGATGATCGGATGCAAACCAGGTTTGTGCCCAATAAATTCCAACCCCCTTGTTCCTACAGGTAGGTCCCTGCTGAAATGGCTTCTCCAATCAGGTCTCAGGTTAAATATCAAACCATGATAAAGACACAATGTGAAGTTAAAAGGCAAATGTAAAATCTCTTTAAATGAGAAAATGCAGGAAAATGGATCCAGGCCTAAAAGCAGCAGCAGCAGCAGCAGCTGTGACACCGTTATTGACGTTGCCTCCTCAAATTTTAGTGTCAGACAAATTTAGCTCAGGTCTCAGTTCAGAGGCTGGACTCAGTATAGACTCAGGTTTAGTGCTGACTCAGAAATACCAACACGTTTCGGACACTGCACGGACACAGAGACTTGGACCGAAGTGATCGTCTGCCAGATCTCACCTCTCTGTTGTTCATATTGTGTTGAAAACTATACAATGTCAGAAACTGAATGAAATTCAGCATATTTCCATGAATTATTTAATTTGGGCTGCTCATTGGACTCGAAATGAGAAAGGAGCCTTCAGCAGTCAAGACTTCATAACCAATATTCTGCATAAACACTTTGACCTTATGTATATTTGTATTTTTATTACTTTTTTTTCTACTTACATTTTCCTATGCGCGGGCTTGTTCTTCGGTGGGCGGGGCGTGGCGTTTTGCGTCAAATATAAACGTTTAAAATGAGTTTAGTTAAATCAATTTATGTTAAAGTCCAATGAAACTAATTTTATCACACAAAAAAATTAAGTTACGACAATATTTATACTTATTACTTAAAGATAACTCAAAAAAACTACAAAAGAAAAATAAATTGATTTATTGGAATAAATATAATTTAAAAAATAAAGTAAAATGGACAATACCCCTGAAAGAGTTTTTACAGTGCTATATCTATTTTATTGGGGTATATATGTAAATATTTTCTTTTTGATTATTCTTTTTTTATATATAATTCTTATTATATCTTATTGTTATTCTTTGCATTTCTAATTTTGGTGGAGCAAGTGTAAAAAGTGTGTTTCCCCCCTCGGGGTAAAAACAATAGCTATTCTTATTCTAACTCTAATTCGGTTGCCAGTTAGTTACGTCTAATTTTAAGGAAATTTATTTTCATCTAACTCAAGTCAATAATCTGATCTTCTGACACTGATCCCAGGTAGAAAATTTAGGGTTTTTTTTAATCCACCTTAAATAGTATAGCATTAAGATTTATGATATTGTCTAAAATGCAATTTCCCCACTGTGGGACAAATAAAGGTTTTCTTAATCTTAATAGAGGAGTTATAGATTTTTGTTGCCTTCCATCTGTGGAGCAGCAAACTAAGTTGACATTGTTCATATATCTAATGTGGACATTTAATTTAGAATTAAATATATATAAAAAAAATTGTGTCCTTTTTGGGAAGAAAAGAAAGAAATGGTTCCAAACATGGAGGGCACAGCCCCGAAGGTGGAAGGATGGTTGATGGTTCAATTAACTGACCTTTTCATACAATCCACAAGAAATCTGACACAGCTTTAAAGGCTTTACTTTCAGTGAATACAAAAAATAGTTTTATTGAAGCCAGATAAATATCTCTTACGCTGCATCTTCTCACTTATCTTAACTGTTGCATCTTCATCGTGTTTTTAATTTCCCGGCTGGGAGGGTAGAGAGAGAGAGAGAGGGACAGAACACTTCAAACACTCCACGTCATTGAAAATACACTACAACATCTTAATGGCGACAGATACAAAGAACTTCTCTTTATCACATTGATCTCATCACAGAGGTTTTAACAGCACAGGGGGGAGGGAAGAGGGAGGGTAAAGGGGGAGGAACATACTTTGAAGCAGTAGACAGTTCTCAAAACTGCTGCCTGCTGTAGTACTGTGGTACAAGTCAACATTATGTTGTTGGTAAATGGACTGTATATTTAAAATATACATACTGTGAATACACATTTTTTTTTGTCTCGTCGCTCCTGGCTTCATACACGACAGGGAGACTGATAGAAAAATAAAGTATGATTATAGAGACGCCGCCACTGTCCACTGTCCACAGACATGGACCCACATTCAAACCCCCAGCGTCTCGTCCAATACCGTCGTTTGTTGAACTACGAGGTGAAGCTGTAAACTCAAGCAGACCAGACACAGTATGGGCTACAGACTAAGGCACTATTCATAATCACTACAGACTACAGACAGACTGATGAGCTGTGGTTCCCCGTCTCCTCCCAGCACCACCTGTGTCCAACCCCTCCTCCCCTCACATTAAACATAAAGCCAGAAACACTTGTGAATTCAGTCAGTCATGAGCTTCCTGTCACCGTTCGGCGTGTGTTCGTGGTCAGAATCCTAATCCTTGAACACTTCTGCTCTGTCACTGTGTAAACCTAAGATGCAGCTGAAGCACAAAGCCATGCATTTGGACAGCAGGGCCCAGGGTTTTGCAAATACAAACAGAAGTGTCCTTTAGTAACAGTCTATAGTGAGTAATTGAAACCAAGCACACGTCAATCAAACTGGATAAACAAAGAAAAAAAAAAAAGACAAGGTTGATCTATTTCAGTAATTCAGTAAAGTCACACAGACAGGACTGGACGACATTAGTGTTAGATTATTGTTGCACTCACTTCACTTGTTATTCGCTTAATTTAAAATCAATTGTTGATTTATTTTGTAATAAAACTTTAATTACTTTACAAAAGTGGAGGTGATGAATCCCTGGCAGTGGTTCAGTATTGCTAAAAGTCCTAACATCAACGACCACTTCCTGTAAAGAGCCAACATCATCGACTAAGACTTCATATGAAGTGACTTCGTGCAACTAATTCATAACATATTTATCGATAAGCTTCTACAATACGTCGCAAGGTTTAAACAGAATCCAATGCTGCCCCCTTAAGACCCCTTCACAACATTGCAACTTAATCACATTCAATACACTAGCCCGGAGTTGTGCATGTCACACTGAACGGGAATTTAAAACTGCAGAATTGGGAAAGATAATCTGGCCGAAGGCCACCAGGGGCTCGGCTCATGGTGGTATGTAGGTGAAATTCTGGGGGCCCCTGAGAGACCCCTCCATGTCGCACCCTGCTAAAAATACCCAAGAGTAATGAATATACCTTCTATGGCAATAAGTCGTCCAGTGAGGTAAAAGAATTCACATGGTGAAATGTCCAAAGGTAACAACATGTAAACCATTCCTTCATGTGAGACCAGTGGACACTAAAAAAATACCGTCCAGACTTGTGAATATTGCAGTTATATTAAAGTAACTGACTGTGACAGCAGACGCTGCAGCTTATGTTGTGGACAAACATGAATGGAAGAGTAGTTCTGTCAGTGCTCAGCACGTCACATTCAGATTACATAAAAAAAAATGCTGTTTCACGTGACCAAAAACAAGAAAATAAAATAAAGTAACAGTCCTTCTTCATTTATACTGTCTAAAGATGTCATCTGCAGAGAGAAGTCCATGTGAGTAGTGGATTGTTGAGTCTGGATGTGCCGTGATGAAGGAGACAAAAGATTCAAACATACATGCACACACACAGCACATGTGCTCTTCACGCTGCTCAACGTGGACGCAGCAGTAAAAGATCAGGACCAAGCCTTTAGTTGTTGTCTTCTCGCAGCTCGCTGGGCAGGAACTTGTACTGCTGCTGTCTGATCTGAGCCAGTTTCCTCCTGGCGTCCTCCAGCTCCCGCTCCTTCCTCAGCATCTCCTCCTGGGCTGCAATGATCTGGGGAACAGGGAGATATGTTTTTTTTATTGTTTTGGGTTTTTTTTTTCATTAATAAAATAAATAAAATAAAATCTGTCCTTCAGAATGATTGTATATTTAATTGATTGTAATAGCCTTAGATTGGAAAGTTTGAATATAATATAATTGGACATGTTTATACTTTATTCTACTTTACTATGCTTTTGGGACACAATTTGTTATAAGTAGGAGGATCATTTAATTTATCTTGGGAAAACGTCTTAGTGAGATAAATAATTTACTACTATAATCTATAATAATCTACTTATAACTTAGCAACTTAGTACTAATAACTTGAGTTTACTTACAACTTTTTCAATAACTAACACCAGCCACACTTGAACTAATCGTGTCAGGTCTACACCGTAGAGGGTCTCCAACCACTCTATAGAAAACTAGACTATTTTACAGAAGGCCAGCGTCAGCTTTCAGTGTTCAATTCAAAAGAAAAAAATTAATAAAAAAAAAAAAATTCCCATAGATTCTGTGTAATACAACACTGAACCAGAAGGAGACTGTGGATCAGGGTCTGGAGAACTATAGGATTTACCATAAAATGTGGAGAACAAATCTATAAAATATTGTGATAAATTAAACTTTCACATCAAGGTGGAAAATATCATTCCATGGGCCACAAATGGCCCACGGTCCACAAGTTTGAGACCCCATCTGTAGAGCTTTAGCTCTGTGGTCTGGATAAAAAAAATTAAAATAAAGTAAAGTTTCACTGTATGGTAGGATAACCACCTTCAAACAATACTTAAAAATATATTTCCAGATAAAAACAACCCAACCTGTGCTATTCCGCCGACAAACTTCGTCTTCACCACCACGTTGTCTTCATCTGCTTTGTCAAAAGCTGCCTTCTGGGCTGCCCTCACCAAGTTGTCCGAGGCCTTCTTCACGGCATTTCCTGCAATCTGAATATGAGAAAGAAAGACTGTGAAGAACAGCAGACACAGAAACCTTGTTGTTGTTGTTGTTTTAATTCGTGGACAACTCTACCTGGAGTCTCCTCATGGCCTCTGAGTCCTGGTCAGCTTTCACCTTGCAGGCCACCAGCAGCTGAGCTGTGGACGCGGCCACCTGTTTGGCAGAAGAGATGAGCTTCTCCTCGCTGGCGTGTCCCTGCACCGAGGCATTGGCGGCTTCACAAAGATTGCTGGTCGCCGCCGCCACCATACGTGCCTGGTAGATAAAGTGGAACCGATAAAAAAATCTGTTTTTAGATCTTTGCCCCAGACTTTGGCCTGAGTTTGTTACCAGTCCTTCGTCTACTCACTGCAGAGATGAGTCCCTGCGACCACTGTCCATCGTCTACGGCGTTGGCGGGGATGGATCCCACTTTACCCTGAGCCACCAGCTCTCTCTGAGCAGCAGAAGCAGATTTGACCAAAGCACTGGTGGCGGCGGCGATGGACTTGGCTGCCTCCAAGATCTGCTCCTCAAAGTTTAGACTCTCATCTGCTAGCTACGGGAGGAGGGAAGATCAACCAGTCAGAAATAATCAGAGTTGGTATTTTTCACATGATCCTTTTCACCTTTGCCTGAAAGATAGAGACCAGTAAGCTTAACTGTAGGAAATCAGACAAGCGTTCAGCCTGTCACTGTATGCAGTCCTTTACTTTTGTGACCTAGATTAAAGTCTTGTATGTAAAGTAGTCATTTGTCCTCATTTTTATGCAGGGACTGCAGGTTTTCAGCATCAGACACTGTCCACCAACCAGAAATGTGAAGAAATGAATGAGACTGTGGCTTCAAAAAAGTCTCTGCGTAGAATCTTTTTTTTTTTTCCCGTTTACGGCCGACCACAGACAATATAGACAAAAATAACAATCCCACAGAATCACAGCCGATATTAGGGTGAGGACACGGGCAAGGAAGCAAACGAGACTCTGCAGAGATATTACTTGTCAGCCCTGCAACGTATCACACACGTCAAAACACATATTCAATCAGCCCTTTTGCACACAGGTACATTCATGCCACAAGTCTGTAGACAGAGCGGGACACTGTAGGAATATGTTTGATATATAGTTGGGACTGAATAACAACCTAATATATCAAACATATCAGACAGAGCCCTGCAGAGAAGGCCTCCACTGGTGGGGGCAGGCAGGGGTGGGAGGCACGGAGGGGAGAAGAAGGGAGGAATGAGAGGTTTAACCAGGAAACAGAGGACAAACTGGGACAAGATTTTAGCTACAGCTCACACAGAGGGATGGACAGTAAGGTTTGGAGGAGACGTGAGACACATGATGTGGGTTATAATGAGTGTAATTACCTAAACTGTATGGGATTAAAAAAAAAGAATCGAAACATTAAAATACAAATGTCAAATACTTAAAATATGTCAAATAAAGGACAAAAACAAGGTGGAGACAAAGAACATATAAAGCAGCTTGATGTTAAATGTATTGACAGGGATGGACAAGAGGCAGAAGAAACGTTAAACAGCCTTTTGGGTTTGTACAATTAGTCAGTGCTGTAAAAAATATTATTTACTGTTTTATATATATGCAGATTGAAGTTAGTTGATTTTTTTTAGCTGCAGAATACTTTGAATGTTTTAATAATCTATTAGAGCAGTGGTCCCCAACCACTGGGCCGAGGACCGGTACCGGTCCGTGGGTGAATTGATGTCGGGCCGCGCAGAATTTATGTTTCCCTTTGCCCCCATCTGTCTATTACTTCCACTTGATCCATACCCATATCAACAAAAGAACTGACCAATAGAATGGCTAGGATTCCATCATCAATAATGCAACTATATTTGA
>JAFBJS010000269.1:111901-143866 GCA_016785265.1 Paraplagusia blochii | reverse complement strand
ACAACAATAAACTCAAAATGACACAGAGTCATTGATACAAGATTCTAACTTTTTATACCGGTCTGGTAGCAGAAAGTTATAGGCTGTGTCACTTATTGTGTCCACGCACAGTTAATTTGGGTAGGAAGATTTTATAGGTAGGAAAATATTTCAGAATACTGGCAATGTATTTGTATTATGGGGTATTTATCTGCCACAACTTAATGACCACAAAAAAGGTTGGGGAACACTGCAAGAGAAAAAAAAACATCAATTTCTCTCTCACCTTAGGTTTTGCCCGGGGTTTGAGCTGCTCCAGCTTCTTGGCGGCCGCTTCGATGGATGCCGCCGCACCGAGCAGCTCGTTCTCTGCAATGACGGTCGGATCCTCGGGGTCGACCCACTCAGAACCTGAGGAACAGGAGAAATTTGGGATTTGAAAATTCAGCAAAGAATGGGCGGGAGAGCATTTTCAGAACACAGTTCTCACTGAGCAGCGTGTCAACGGAACATGCCTCACAACAAAAAAAAGTGACCACTCAGATTCAAAGTGCCACATGTCACCACATCCATGCAGTAGCAGATGGAGATCATAAAAACTGCCATTCACTGCAATGGAAATGAGTGATTTAGGACAGTGATGATGAGGATGATGATGATGAGGCACAGTGATAGAAAAAAAAAAGCACAACAAATGGTGACAGATGACTATGACGTTGACTATGAACTCGTGAAGCCTGAGCGAAGCTGGAGAAGAAACGAATCACAGTCAGTGCTGCAGAAAAGAAAAAAAAAAGGTGTTGACCAGCTCACATCTGGCGAGATCACAGAAAGGAAGTGACATCACAGAAAACAAACGCACACTTACCTCCGTCTGTGGCAAGAGAAGGAGGACAGGGGTATTAACAAGGGATTGTTAAAGGGAATGTTAATGTTTCTCTGTCACTGTGGGAATTCAGAGATCTTAGGAAAAACTGTTGTATTGTTTATTCTCAGTATCAAACGGTTACAGAGCAAATGTACTGTCTGAGAGGCGGGAGAGAGAAAGGGAGGGAGAGAGAAAGGGAGTGTGTGTGTGTTTGTGTATTTGGTTACCTTTCATGGCCTCAGCTGCTTGCATAAGCTCTGTGACGGCGCCTGCCACCCGTTTGGAACAGCCTGCCAACTGCTGCTTCTGCTCTGCTGTGGGTTTTTGGAGAACCTACACCCAGAAACACAATATAGATATACATATATATTTCGCAATGACAATTTATAAAACGCCACCTTAAAGTTCTTCCAAGAATTAACAGATTACTTTAACTTTGTCCCGTACCCTAGATAACAAAACTAATTTACTTTTTTAAAAATGTTTTGTTCTTGGGCATTTCCCTGAGCATCTTCTCCAGCAGGTGGCATCCTATACAACTATAGCAGTGTATTTTAGGCTTTTGCCTAAACTCACTTACAACACATTGAGAACTACTGCTTTGTTGTTCCAAAAAAAGTGTTAAAAAAATCCTAAAAATGGGATTCAAACCAATAAAATACTAAAATTTGTAAATGTAAAATTTGTTTTACATCTCTGTAACTTATTTTAGATTCATTTGATCTTCTTCTAGAGCACATTCCTCAGAAAAAACAGGCCAAAGTTAACATTGGATTTTTGTAAATAAACAAGAAGAGTGTTCATCTGTTCACGTAAATGTAAAGTAACGAATGTAAACCCACCATAAGGACCTGTTCCAGCAGATCGATGTATCCAGTCGTACACTCTGATCCGTACATCAGCGCTCTGTTCTTCACCTCCTCACTCACCTCTGGGTGGTAGGCCGCTTGCTGGAGAAGCATTGATTAACACAACAAGTTTATTTATTTTAAATCCACACAGATTCAGTCCACATATCGAATAAACAACGACGGAAAGGAACCTTGCACGTAGTGAGCATCTCTGAAAGAGCTTTGCGGCTGATGTTGGCCGTGTGAATGATGTCCTCCTGTCGGCCAGAATTCCCAGCAGCCACGGCTTTGGCCGTAGCCATTGTGATTCCTTTAGTCATGCGGATGAACTCCTCAGGAGTGCTTGATTTGTTGGGAGCATCTTTAGATTTGAAAAGCTGAGAAGGAACAAAGTCAGAGGACAAAATAAACTTGTTAAAATGTTCGTCTGTCAAGTATTCCTCTGCGTGAATTCAACTCCTCCGTCGGCCTCACCGCTAGTTCTTGTTTAATACACTCGATGGTGGACTCTAGGGCTCTGGTCCCACGAGAGGCCTCGTCCTCCACTGCTTTAACTGTCTTCAACAGTGAGGTCACGTTGGTCACCATCACCTGGAGCAAACAGCAGAAAAGAAAACCTCAAGATGTTATCAAGTCTTTGGATTATTATTGTGCACTTAAACATAGAATTTTTTTTTTCCCCAGGCGGGGTTTTTATTTTTGTTTTTATTATTTCTAAAAAAGTGCAGTTCACCAAGATGAACACTAGATGGCGCTTAATGTTACGTTGCCTCTAAGTATAGAGCCACTGTTTACTGTAAGGGTGAGAGGCTGTGACTCACCGTGTACCAACAGACGCTGAAGTATTCTTATATTTTTTCTACGCTTTGTTGCTTGAAGGCGATAATGAGTTGATAAAACACCTCCACATTTAGATTCTGAAGCGCGGTTGGAAAATGTCTTTGCATGTGTTAATGCAATAATTGCCTCTGATTCGTCGTGGCCATTTTTTTTTTTTTTTAAAGAATCACATTTCCATCACCATCAATTACAGGCTGTTTATAACAGAGGATTATTTCTGAGCTCAGGTCATGTTAACCTACGAGGTTTTATCCAGAGAACAGATGCTGGGGTTCATTATAGTCCTGCCTCAGGGAGAAGACAACACAGGATGTACGGCAGATTGGATCCATCCATCTTTTTTCATCCGCTCTTCCATTACCAGTTTGCAGGGGCAGCAGTCTCTACAACTGACACCCAAATTACACTGCACCATACCTTTCTGCAGGGGGTGAGCCTACTGGGAGTCAACTGTCGGACTTGCCCAGGAGGTGAACCCTGGAGTTTTACACCAATGACAAGAGACATTGCCTCGGGGACAGTGAATTTCTACAACATATTCCTTTTTTTTTTAAACTACAAACAATTATAAATCAGACCTCATAATTAGGAGTAAAGTTGAATATACAGTAGTGTTTACATATAATGTTTAATATATATGTCAATTTGATGCCCTCACCTTGGCTGCAGCTTTCAGCTGGTACATGGATGGATCATCTGCTGTTTTGCCAGCTGCACACTTGGTGGCACTAATGAGCTCAGACAGGGCCTTCGCCACATCTTTGACAGCATTTATCAGAACCACCTATGGCAACACAAACACAATTAGACTGGTAGGTCACTCCACAAGCTGATAGTTCTTTCATTCCCTACAATGAGAGAGACAAAAATTTAAATATGTCCAACCTGTGTCTCAGGATCATCTGAGCCGATGCTAGCAGCACCAAGTTTGACCACATCTGTGAGCTGGGTGATGGTTTTGGCAGAAGACTGAGCTGCCTGCGCCAATTTGTCAGGACCAGACGCTGCCCCAGACACCAGCATCTTTGTGTCTTCCACCAGAGCCTTGGCTGTCTTCAAAATGGTTTCTCTGCAGAGAGGGAAGACAGAGGGAGTGAAAATGAAAGATCCTCCAAAATGTTGACCACCAAACCCTGCATGGCTGAGCACGACTGGCAAAGGCTGTGCATTGTTTTTTTTTGTATTTGTATGAAATAGAAAAAAAAGCAGTGTGGAATGAACCCAATTCTGAACGTTCTAGACCAGGGTAACCAGAAGGAACCTTACGTACATGGTGAGAACATGTGGAGCTCAGTACAAATGGGGTCAAACTGGTGAACCTTTTTTTCTGTAAAGTTGGGGCAGGAGCCACTTTTCCACCATTTCTCACGACAACACACAACAGATTGAATTTTGAATGAACAGCCAGTAAATCTTATACTGCCTTCTGTAAACCCTGCCTGGGGCCGAAGTCTTTAGCCTGAAGAGTAACATATTTATGGGATGTAACTCCACTCCCTGCATTTATCAAAGCTTGACAGTGAAGTATGCCCGCCTCACCAGAGGTTCCTGCCTCTGTTCCCCAGCTAATATGTCATTCTGTCAGGAGAGCAGATGTCACACTTCTGAACGTACTCAATGGAGCGATCTGTGACGGAGGAGGTCTCACCTGTGGTCGGCGAAGGACTCGTCGTTCTCTGCGTTCAGGGTGCCAGCGGAGGCAAACATGATGGTGGTGTCGAGGTCGGCGATGATTCCGGACACTGCGCTGGCTGCTGTGATGCAGGCCTGTGTGCCCTTGTTGCCCGCCTGGAGGGCTGAGAGGACTAAGGACACCTGGACACACAGAGGTGCACAATCCAAAGTCATCACACTGTGATTTACACACAGGGAACATTTGGAATGAACTTTCATCCTGGTCTCCGGTTTAGAGCATCGCTCTGGTCCTGATTCTGAAGACAGTTTTTTTCTGTCTCAGCCTGTTCGTGATCTGCCTCTGCTCAGGAATTGATATTGCATTTAAATGGGAAACACAACACAATCTCAGCAGGACGACTTTAAAAATGCACCGCAATGGCCAATATAATATACTATGTCGGCTCAGATCAATGCACATCATCAGTCACACTGTGAAATAAGTACATGTCAAACTGCTGTTGACTCCATTTGTTTTCTTCTCCACAGTGGAGCCTGGCCTGACTCTGAATTGCATATTTCAAAGACTAATACCTGTCATCTTTAACTCACAACAACGTAGAGTGACAAATACTAAACACTGAGACGAATTAGGAGCAGGATAAAAAAAAAAGTGTTCTTCTTTCTTCTTTCTCTGGCTGATTAAAAACATCACAGTACCACAATAAGCATGAATTATTAAATCCAACGACAGGAGAATGGATTTTTTTGCCAACAACCATGAATTAAAGATTTTCTCCTCGGAAGCGTGAACGGATCTTTGACAGGAGCTCTGTTCCAAAAAAGCTCAAATAAATTATGCTATAACTTATTACAAAGTGAGTGATATCTCTGTCAAAGTCTCATACTGTTGATACCAAGTCTCTTGAAATAAAAACACCAAAACTAACTTTTTCATTTTGTATCAAACGGTTCAGACCTCATTCTTATAGTGGATTACATTACATTACATCAGTGTTTTCCAAAATAGGGAGATGGGCTCAAGTGGAGGCACAAGGCTATAGACGTTGGAGGGACAAAAGAAATTAGTTTGTTTTTTTAAATGGAAACAGACATTTTGTAGAAATAGCAGACTCTGAAGCTGTGAAACGGTTTGATAAAGGGTGTGCTGTCGTAAGCAGAAAAGCTTCAGGTCTGAGTAAGCTAATGTTGACGTTATAGGTAATTTTTTAAATGTAAAATAATGTAAAAACTACATATAGAAAGAAGGGATAAGAGAAGGTCAAATGAAGCTGTGGCTAGAAATGCGTAAACAGAAAATAATTGTTCAGAGTGATAAATGGGTGTAATGGGCAAAGTAGAAGAGAAAAGTAGAATGAAAGATCTTCTGTCAGATAATGATGAAGTATTGTACAGTGGTAATAATATAAACCAGGGATTTTGAATATAATTGTTCTCTCTGATCTCTGGATATAATTATGTGTTATCAACAATAAAAAATGGTGCTGTTTTTTCAGTTTAATGATGTGGATACCTTTTCAGTGACAGCGCGGGCGCAATCGATGAGCTCTCGCTTAGTGAAACTGTCTGAGGGTGTGATCTGGAGAGCCCCAGCCTTCTGGACCAGTGAGATACAACCGTGACCCAGATCCTGCACTCGGGTCTTGATTTGGAAACCAACCTGGAGAAAAAAAAATATCTCAGATGGTAACAGAGGAAGGAGAAAAAAAATAAAAAACAAGCAGCAGGATGTTTCACCCAGGTCAACCCACCTCCTCAGGCTCTGCTGTCTGAGCTGCCAGTCGACTCTGGACGGCCAGCTGACCGTAGTCAACGGTCACCTGAGAGGCCAGAGCTCCCATCTCATCAGGGCAGGTTACAGATTTGGTCATCTGAAAAATAAAAAAACAAACTCACGCAGTGAGACTAGATCTGAAACTCCAGCACAGAAATGACAGTTGCTCTGGGGTGAAAGGATAGTAATTCCAAGGATTCAAAGATGTAGGCCAGGGGTCTCAAACCCGTGGCCCATGGGCCATTTCCATCCCATGGAAAGATATTTTGCGGCCCTCACCTTGATGTGAAAGTTGAATGTTAGTGTGGCCCACAACATTTACGTATTTACAGGATGAATATATTGGAATGGAGACTTTGCTTCATTGCACTAGTCACTTTCATCCAATGCATTGATGATCAGAAAATAATACAACTGACTCCTTCTGATTCAGAGTTGTATTAAACAGAATCTATGGGAAACTGATTATTCATTAAACATTTTCTGAAAGATGATGTGGTCCTTCGGTGAAATGATAGTGTGGGTGGTGGCCCTCAACTTAAATTGAGTTTGAGACCCCTGATGTAGGGCTTAGAGGGGGTTGACGCTACCAAAAAAGCAGGAATTTACCATTTCCTGAGCAGTGACAGCAATGGCCTTGGAGTGTTTCACCATACTGGTCTGGTAATCCACAAAGGAGCCATCAGGTTCAGGCGGTGTACCTTCATCCAGCTGAAACACACACATAGTTAACAGCTGGTATGCACCAGTTCAGATGAGATTGAAACACATTATTCACATGACAACAAATAATCACAGCGCTCATTAGTTGTCGCTTGAAATTAATTATGAAATATCGCCACATGTGCAGATGTAATATAATCTGTAAACCAACATGATTGTAATTTATTTACCCAAATAACCAGTTGGGGAAGTAAACAGCCATTAAGAATGATCAGATAAATTTACCGTGTAATGAAAGTATCAGCTACAGAAACACCTGGTTTCTGTAGTTACTGCCAGAATAGAACGTTCTCTGCACATCTGCGTGGCAGTAGGGAGACGTGTGCGAGACAGACGGATGATGAAAATGAGTCGTGATGGTGCCGGTACGTTATGTCTGCGTCACTTATTGAGTTCAGTGGCACCAGACAATCTGAGGTGGGAACTCAGGTTAAGTCCAAGAGGATTAAACTTCTAACCTAATTTATAAAACACACACTGAGATTAAGAACCAGCCTTTTTAATTAACTCTCCGTGACACATCATTAGGAAGACGGCAGACAATGCTGCTCCTGGAGGGATTCTTGGTTTTTTTTTTTCCTTTTTACCTTTTCTATGAATGTCTCAATAGTTGGTTTATATAATTCTCCGCCTGTGCTGCAGATAAAGGGCCTTTGTGTTGTTTGCCAAACATTCTGATTGATAATTAGAAAAACACTGCACATTACACACCACTGGATCTGTGTGCTGATCTACAGGTCAAGTCTCTGCTGTTTCGGAGGTTTGTGTTTTGCATTAATAAGGTATACTATATTTTAGTAAAGGAAACAAGTCACTGCAACCAAGCAAACGTATGCATAATAGAACCACTTAAAAGAAAAAAAAACATTTCACAAAGTACAAAAACAAAGCTAAAAAATTGAATAAAACTTAATAAAAAATAGAAAAAAAACTTATTTGCATGCCTATTTTATCGCTTGTGACTTTGTGAGTTGTGATCCTGCCTCACTTAATTTATTATGTGTGTGTGTATTTAAATTCACTCACAAACAGAACCCATTAACAGGAACAGCATGGTGGTTTACTGTCAGGCTGTGTTTTATAGACAAAAGGGGAAAAAAAAGGCCACGATAAATAAACCCTCTACCAACTCAAATAGGCTTTTAAGCCTAAAAACAACTCTCTGCTGATGATTTATCTCCTATAAAACCCTTAAATCTCAACATACAGATTGTCACCTCGATTGGTTAACCTTGATGTTTGCGAGCTTGCAACCCTAATGGTCGGTTGTGCTACTGCACATCAGATGTTTTTGTAAAACTGAAACAACGACGACAGGCTTTTGCGTTTACTTCATCCCATGAAAACACAACCATGTTTCCCACAATGACGCCAGCAAACATTTAAAGTGTCACCTTGGCCATGGAGTCTGCAATGGATTCCACCATTCCTCCAACCATTCCCACTTCACTGGCAGCTTCATTCAGTGTGACCATGATGTCATCCACCGCTTCCTTCATAAGCTGCGCTGCCTCCACGATGGCATCGTGGGTATGGGAGGCCTAGGAGGTGAGAAATGACACCAGCAGATAATGATCACATAATTCCTGAGTTCCTTTGAATTACTAATCTGAAATCTAGATTTCATTAGCGATCAACAGGAAACCATGTTCCTAGAGTATAACATGGAGCAGACCTTTGGGTTTCCTCCACCCTCCTTGGCAGCGTAGAGCATCTGCAGAGCAGACTCAGCCAGTGTCTTGGTTTGATCCAGAAAGGTCATCTGCTGCTGGTGGTCCCTCAGCTTGGACGCCACTCCAACGGAGGCATTGATCAAGGGTTCGAAGTAACGAGCCAACTGTGTCACCTGAGCACAACAGATACGTCAAAATTTAATTTAATGCTAAGCTTTTGATAGTTAAAAAACCTGAGGATGAGAAAATGTCTTTCTTGAACAAATAGACAGTAAATGTTTGCTCTGCATCCTTGAAGAAAAAAAAAACACAGAGGTGCTGTACGCAGAATAGACTGATTATCACTGAATGCCACTGTACAGTTCCACAGCACTAGAGTCATTAACTCAGCAGCCTAAATAATATACCTTGTGTCCTAGTTGGGAAGCCTCGCCTCTGGCAGCCGTAGAAATGGGGTCAATTAAGTGGCCAATTTCCTGCACAGTGGACGTCAACTGTTCTTGCAGGGCCTGAAGAGAAGGGGAAAGAAGAAATGAATTCTTGTCCCATTTTAATTAGTTAAAATGAAAAGGAATATTGTCTCTACTACCATGAAAAACCTCAAATTGTGACACAAAACCAATCAATTAAAAAAAAAGAGAGCACAACGTGAGCTTTTGCAGCAACACATGTCCCCATTAAAACCCTCAACAGCACACGGAAAAAAGGACAAGGTTTTTCTGATGCGTGCTCACTTCCAGCGAGATGTCATCTCTGCTTGGTAAGTCCTGGCTGACCGCTGCCAGAGAGGCCTGTTCAATGTCCCGGATACATTTGTTGATGTTATCAATTGATGAGTCGCACTCACGCTGGCCCGGAGCCTTGTCCCTGAAAATAAATGAGAACAGGAAAAGAGCAGAAATAGAAAAAAAAAAAATGTCATGAACGATGAAGTTAGAAATATGGAGCAGACAAAAGGAGAATCAGAGGAAAAGTATAAGATGGAAAAGATAAGAGAAGAACTAGGGCCATTGTGACAAGAAATTATGACGACACGGACAAATCTGGGACATTATGAAGATCTCTCCCCTTATCTCAGTTTTTTTCAAGTCAGATCTGCAGAAACCCAGCCTGTAGGGTCTCATGACCAAAGAGCGACATCATGCCAGGAAGCCAAATTAGCCTTGAAACCCCAGCATAGTCTGCAGCCGGGGCCTCATGGGCTGAATACGTTTAGTTAAGCGTCACAGCAAAAGTGACAGGAAAATAAATCCTCACCTGTGTGTTTAATGAAATCAAAGTAAGAAGGCTGGCATTTAGTGGGCTAATGAAATATCTTTCATTTGAGTTCCCTGACACACCAGCATATCGGTGAAAAAACACTACCAACCTCCTGCTACCCAATTTGCAGTCTTAAAGAAGGACTGTGATAATGGCAGGAGGAGAAAAGAGATGAAGAGTCGCCTCGGGGCGAATACTAATGTGCAGATGTTCTGGGCAGAGCAGGAAACTTAGAATTCAGTGTGTTCGCCACTTGGAATAAGTTCCTTTAAGTCAACACTTTTGTTCAGATCAAGGACTGGAATAAAGGTGTAAAAGATGAAAATAAAATGTAAGCTGGGGAGCCTTGACAGCAGGTATTTGTCACCTCCACCATGTTGAATTTCAGCAGCGTTTCTCAAGTACACGGTTTGGTTCCGCAGGTGATTTATACAATGGGGATTTTTGTCTCTAAAACTAAAAAAAGAGTTGAGATAAAAACTTTCCAAAGTAAGACGTCAATGTTCAACCAGACGATATAAGGACTGTTCCACAAATCTAATGTCATACAGTTGTCACTGAGTAACACAGGTTTTTTTTTTAACCAACCTTATGGCTGTAATGAGACTCTTGATGGAGTCTGAGACGATGCGAGAATGTCCAGCCAGAACAGACCAGGTGGGCGGGTCTTTGGGGTTAATAACCAATGAGCGTGCAGTTCTGAGGAGGTGGGTGGAGCTGTCCAGCATGGAGCGAGCTGAATGGAGAATGGGCTCCTGAGCAGCTGTGCCCTACACAATTAAGAATAAACAGGAAAAAATTGTTTTTTTTGATAAAACATATTTATTTTTCTTGTATTTATACTTATTCAGGAAACAATAAAAAAAAAAAAACCTAAGGATCACAAGTTTTATACCTCAGCACTTATTTGTGCAGGGACGCTGGCAAACTCTGGGTTGGATGCAAATGTGGTCAGGTTTTCTACAGCTTCAATCAGAGGCCCGGTGGCAACCCGACACCTGTGTCTGTTCTCGTCTGAGAAATCACCATCCAAAGCCTGCACAGTGAGACAGAGAGAGGAACTTGGTTCATTCTGTAAAACAATGACCTAACAGATAACTCAATTAGAGCTAACATGTGTTTGTGTTTTGTGAATAAAACTGCCTTTAAATATTACACATTACATCATTGAAAAATGAAGGCAGAGCAGGTGACAGTGGCAAACCTTCAGTGTTTTAACAAGAATAAAAACCCCCACCTTAATGGTTTTGACCAGGTTGGCTGTGCTGTTGGCCACCTCTTTGGCCGACTGCACAAAGTGCCTCTTTGCAACTGGGTTGGTCGTTTTGGAGGAAGCCAGGCGGCAGGCATTGCACAACGCCGATGTGTGTTTAGCAACAATTGTGGCGGCGGACAAAACCTAGAGGCAACCATGTTGATTAACAATCGACATTGATAATCAATACATTTCTGTACAGTGACCTGTTTGTTTCAGGGGTATAATGACAGATAAACTACACATAAAACTTGAGAAATACATAACAAAATGATAAGATAGAAAATTAGAGAGAGAAGACAGAGAAATTATTGTTATTGCAACACAGGAGTAAGATAGTATAAAGTTATAGAAGTGCAACAAATTCAAGAGGCCAGAAAAACAACCTTTATTATTCATATTCACTTCCTGTTTTTTGCTCAATGAACATCTGTTTAGCATTAAACGGCAAGACCTCCATTATGTATTTAATGTTTATTATCTGAAATGATATTTATGTTTAATATGAGTTAAATTTATAAACCAGTTCTGGACTAAATATTTAAGGGAGACATGAGAGAATTCCACCTTGTGATGAAGATTACTGTCGGAAATGAGCCTTGAATAAAATTAATTCAAAACATTTTTTTTTCCAATTCAGTAGGTAACAAATATAGTTTCCTTAATACAAATTGTTTTTCTTGAGAGCCTATTTTTTATTTGTCAATGTTAGCAAATGCAAAACCCTTACTTTACACACTAAAATAGTTAAATAGTCGGGTTTATTGGCAGATATATTAAATACACCTATTATAGTCTGATGTAATTCAGGGACTACTGTAATTGCACGTACCTGTGATGGACTGCTGTCCGGGTCAACCAGGTTCTGACAGGCCATCTGAATGGCCTGGTTGGCTTTGGCAAACTGGATAGGATCCACCAGACCCTGGTGTCCGGCCTGACTGTTGGGGTCTGACACACCCACCAGGTATGAGGCCTGTCCCGCAGCTTCAGTGAGACCACACAGAGCTTTGGAAGCTGATCCCACGCAGTCTCCAAAGGACGTCACGTCACCGGTCTTGCAGTTCTGAGAAATTCCTGCCATGGATTCACCAAGTATCTGAGCAGAGGAGGAGCAGAGGAGACCAAATTCAGAAGATTGCCAGGTGACCACGAGAGGGTGAAGTGAGTGTTTGAGGCCAACCTTGGAGTTTTCCATCACACTTTCAATGCAGTCAAAGTATGAGAGGTCATTGACTGGCTCATTGTGGTTTTCCAGCATTCCTCTCACAGCCTTAAAGAGAACAACATGGGAGAAGAAGCACATTTTGTTATCTGTTTACAGACAGACCAAGGTGAGTCACCGACTCGAGTATTTATTTCATCACATTGTTTAACTAATGCCTGAACGTTCCTTTGTCATTAAAGAGGTGTTTTGTTTACCTCCAGCTCTCTGAGGGCATTGTCACACTCCTTCTGGCCGGGAGCCTGCTGAGTACACAGGGTAATCAGCTGGTTAATGCTGTCCGTCACCGCTCTGAAACAAAGAGAACAAAACAACATTAAAAGCATATTTAACTGTAGATTGAAAATTCGAGCACGGAGACCAAAGCTGAAAGGAGCAGAAATACTGCAGAACAAATGGCATCAGGAAAACAGACCAACGTTATTGACTTGTTACAATCCGTGATGGATACCAGAGGTTGATGGTGATTTCAAAATGCTACAGATCATAGAATGCGATATGTACTTGATTCGTTTGGGGTTTTTTTCTGAAATGGTGTTACTACTTTGACTCCAACTACCTCCATGTCCTCCCTCACTGCATCCATCAATCTCCTCTTTGTCTCCTACCTGGTAGCTCCATCTCTAGGATCGTTCTACAACCAATGTATCCACTGTCCCTCCTCTGAACATGTCCAAACCATCTGAATCTGTCTTCTAGCTTTTTCTCCAAACCTTCCTGTCTGTGTTGTCCCTCTAATCACCTCATTCCTGATCCTGTCCATCCTTGTCTCTCCTAAAGAGAACCTCAGCATCTTTAACTCCTCAACCTCCAGCTCTGTCTCATGTTTTCTACCCATTCCTAGTGTCTCTTAACCATACATGGTCTCACAACTGTCCTGTAAAGGTTTGGATCTTCTGATCTTCAGTTGCTCTGCAATGTGCTCTGCAGTATCAAGGCCACCTGGTTATTTTTTTCAACCACAGTTGTACAACCTTTTTATTTATTTTTTTTACAAAAAGATTTGATAAGATTCCTAAATAAGGCTTTGATCTCAGTGTTTTCCTCAATATTACAAGTAAATGTTGGCCGCCCATAGAATGTAGAACAGTTCCAATATTTACAGTCACCCTGACGTATTTTTTTTTTAACTGGTTACATTGTTAAATATTAATATATATTTACAACTACCTAAAACAACTACTGCATAATATTTAAAAGTAATATATACAACACATACATTATTACAACTTGGTAGTTTATGAGAAAATAGAAGGTAGTGTTAATGTGCACTTGGTATGGCATTGTGTACAAAATTTAGTTTACCTACCTCGCAAACTTGTGCTTGGATAAGATTTTATCAATTTAATAGTCTAGGCTGGTGCTATGTTCAATGGATGTCTCTGTTCAACTACAGTGTACTCCTTTGATCACCAAAGCACAGTTCGCCAAATGCATGTTACTAAAAATAATAAAATAATAAAACCTGTGGATTACCTCGCAGCTGCTGCCAGCAGGTTCTTTGCGTTCGCTGCTGCTGGATCTACAGAGAGACTCTTTGCAGCCAGAAGGAGCTTACTGGAGGCCATGGAGATGTTCTTCAGATTACCAATCACCTGCACCTGATCGTCCTTTTTCTACAGAGGACAAAAATTTCTTGGAGTCATACTGTCATGGAGGATGTCCTTTGAAGAAAGCTTGGCACCTGCAGCCACGCAGACCTGAGTGTGTCCTGCCATCTCAATTCCTGCATCCAGGAACTCATCGAAATCGTGACTGAACTTCCCAGACGCCGCTGCCAGTTGATTGCTGGAGCCTCTAGAGGCGTGGACCACCTCACCCGCTGACTGGTTCAGGTCTGCTGCAGTTTGGTTCAAGTCACTCTGAGCCTCCTGAAATGACTTGGAGGCTGGTGGGATCTGTAAGAAAAAAATGTTGAATAAAACTCTCATTTTAGAAATAATTATTAACCATTACATTCAACTCACTGTGTCAATCAGCAGCTTTTTGCTGGCCTCTCCGATGCTTTTGAGAGCCATGTCCACGTCCTTCTGACCAGGCAGACAGTTGACGCAGTTATTCAGGGAGTGGGACACAGCTTTAGCCACCTGCAGGCAGAACATAGCAATAGCAGAGAAGAATGTGTTAGACATTTCAGTAAATACTATCAAACCTGTAAATCGATGCATTTCTAATACATTTTTAGACCAGGACTACGATGAGCTGTGAAGAATAGGAGATAGGAGGCTTATCAGTGATTTATTTCAGTGTGATAAGCCCACATACAAATCTTACCTGTGCCAACCTCTGCTGGCTCTCAGCATCACCAGGAGAAACCAGCGCCTCCTTGGCCTCGTGAATGAGAAGAGCTGATCCTTCCATGACATCACGAGCAGAGTCCAGCATGGCTGCTGCAGCTTTGGGGTCTGTTGTTGACGCAGCAACACCACGGGCCGCTTGGGCCAAGGATTTTAGTGCCTGAGCTGTTTCTCTGGCTGCGATTCCTAAACACAGGAAACATGAAGTGAGGCCAGGTGACTTCAATGATCAGAGTAAGAGATCATGGTTATCATACAACTACATGTTCCCCGTTCATGTTGGCTTGAGAAAAGAAAAAAAAATTGTTCCCCCATGTAGGTTATTTTAACAAAATAATTTCACTTTTAAAACGAAAAGAGAAGTTTGTGTTAGTTGGGATGAACTCATGTCTGTCCCTCCCTGTAGTCTACTTATGCTAACGTGTCCCTTAAGCAATTGCTTCAGAAAGTCAGAAAATAGGCTGAGAACTGTTGTAACAGAAAAGCTGTGATATTGTAACTTTCATTAACATTCATGATGGTGTAATGGAAAATTTTTCTGCACCCAGGGTATGAAAATGTTTTTAAATTCAATATTCCTCCTGTATTCCCGGAAATAAAAAAATCACCTTATAGTACTGTGGTTTATCACAGTCCGGCCCAGATTCATTCAGTGTTGTTTTGAGAAGAACTGACCTGTGTAATGCTCATTTCCTTGTGCAGCACAGGTCAGGAGCTGGGCCATGGAGGAGCCCACTGACTTGGACGTGCTGCCCAGATCCTGAGCACACTTCTCCAGCTGAGGCAGAGAAGCAAATTGAACCCGATGATTCACACACATAGTCATGCATACATAAAAATAGCACATCATGTAATCCACTCCAGCTACGTCACAATATGTAATAATAGACAGTCTAGTATCTAGTATTTTTGGCATTTTTTCCACGCAAAGCCCCAGTGGACTGCGATGGGAAAAATTTAACTTCTTACATTTTCTCCCGGCAGAGGTTTTAGTTGTGCATTAGCTGCAGCCTGTTTTGCATCCTGCAGCTCATTTCTCAGGGTCTGGATGGCAGTGAGGGCTGAGTCGATCTCCATGGGTCCACAAGCCTCATGTGCCTTATTAAAAAAAAAGCCCAAAAACATTCTTTATATAGGAACGAAATAAGTGGTATTTGAATTTTTTTGTACAAGATCAGCAAGCAATCCTTTATTTATATTGAAGATCTTTGAATGACAGAGGCCGTAACATCCTGAATATCAAAAATATTATTATTGGAATAACCATGGGAATACATTCTTCTGCTAGAAAAAAAATCAATGTATATTTTAAACCTCAATCCAAACATCCATCTTCATCCACTTTTCCGGAGCTGGGTCGCAGGGGCATCATTCGGAGGAGGGATACGCAGACTTCCCTCTTCCTAGACACTTTCTCCACCTCACCTGGGAGGATTCCGAGGCGTTCCCAGGTCAGCCGGGCAACATAGTCGCTCCAGCGTATCCTGGGTCTTCCTCTGAGTCTCCTCCCAGTGGGAGAGGACCCAAACACCTCCCATGGGAGGCAACAAAGTGGGCATCCGATGTAAATGCCCCAGCCACCCAACTCAAGCCGGACATGCTTTATGTAAGTCTGGTTTCTGACTGTATCTGTGCTTTACCTTCTGGGCTGCTGTCCTCAGTTCAGCTAGGCAGGTAGCCAGGTTCTTCGCACACTGACCCAGTTGCATGGCTGCAGCCTGATCCGTCACAGTGGGCACAGAAGACTTGGCCGAGGTCACCATCTTACTGCCCGGCTGCAGAAATAGGAGCAAATTTGTATTTTAAGGATTTTTGTATATTTAAATATGCCCAGAGCAACGACCAGATGTGTATAAGAGACAGGCATCATTCGGAGGAGGGATACGCAGACTTCCCTCTTCCTAGACACTTTCTCCACCTCATGCTTTATGTAAGTCTGGTTTCTGACTGTATCTGTGCTTTACCTTCTGGGCTGCTGTCCTCAGTTCAGCTAGGCAGGTAGCCAGGTTTTTCGCACACTGACCCAGTTGCATGGCTGCAGCCTGATCCGTCACAGTGGGCACAGAAGACTTGGCCGAGGTCACCATCTTACTGCCCGGCTGCAGAAATAGGAGCAAATTTGTATTTTAAGGATTTTTGTATATTTAAATATGCCCAGAGCAACAGCAGTTTATGATCAGTTCAATGTACAAATAATAAACACAAGCATCGGACAAGTCAATATTCACACACAGAATTAAACACATGTTATGTGCTATCATACCATGGTTTTGTTACAGCCTGCTTGAATAATAAAATAGGCTGCAGGACTATTTTAATGGTCCCAGCTGAAGGATCCACTATCTATACTTGGTTCATCCTAGTTTTCAAAGTAGAACTGAAGGTTATTTTTTGACTATGTGTAGGTTAACTTTTTTTTTTTTTTTTAAATCAATCTTGAAGATAAAAAGAGGAGCAAAGGGAGCAGTGCGTGTACAGCATGTGTGTTGTTCTTCACCTGAAGGAAGTTCTGACTTGCGATGATGAGGGCAAGCTGAGCACTGAGGTCCTCTGGTTTGGCCTGACTGCCACGTACACCCTGGTTGAGCTGCGGCATGTGGTCGGCCACGGCCTTCAGAGAAACACACACTTTAATAAGCATCAATGATACATTAATGGCAAATGAGCAGACAAAGGGACAATGGGGACCCCACCTTGCAGCTTTGCACCAGCTGCTGATGAGCAGCAGTGTTCTTGTTGGATGCAGCAGCATTTTGAGCAGCAGCTATGGTTTGTGTGGCTGCAGCTGCAGCTTGTTTAGCAGCATTCTGTGCAGACAAAGACACATGAAGACACAGGAGGCAAAAAGTCAAGGGAATCCATTCACCAAGTCTCACTTTACAGCAAATTATTTTCACCTGGCATCTTCAAACACTGGCCCTGGACCAACTGTAACATTCACAGTGAGAGTATAAACTACATTTATCTTCTGTGATACCTGCAGGGTTATTGTGTTTTCAGTGTCTAGCAAGGTATTGATTATTGTTGCTGTGGTTTTAATCACTATATTTTAAAAAACAGGTTATTTTTGACTCAAAATGTTGATTTTTTTTGTCATTTCTTCCTACTTTGTATGCCCTTTACTGGACATTTCTCTGCCTGTATCTTTTTTTATTATTATTATTTTCAGCTTGTTCCTTTTTCAAGTCAACAGTTTCCATGTCCTCTGTATCATCGGCATCTTTAACTCCTCCACCTCCAGCTCTGTCTACAGCCCTAGTGTCTCTAATCCATCCATCATCTTTAATTTATTCTAGATAATAAATTTCACTAAATTTCAATCAAAATAACTACACTGTAATGTTAATTGTTGTATCAATATTACTGCATTTGTAGTTGATGGCAATTCGTTTTATTTATAATATCACATGATACAAAGACATGAAACAACTATAAATAGAATGAGGACAATTTGCATCAACATCCCACCGATTGAGTCTGTTTTTCTGGCTTGACATTTTTGGTCAAAATCACAACCTTTGTAAATCCACACATCTATTGTAAGTAACAGTGATATGGAATCCTGACAACTGGACTGAAGAGACAGTGACATTTAGGATTAGCTCTGGTGTAAATGCCATGTTATTTGGATAAATAGTTTCCTCTTTTGCTGCGGCTTCTTCTGAGTAAATGTGAGAGTCACTGACCTCCAGTCTGTTGATCAGTTTCTTCTTGATAGCATTCTGAGCAGCAGCGTTGGTGGCCACTCGTAGACCCTCAGCAGCCTCTCTCAGCCTCTGCTGCTGGTCCTCGTTCTCCGGATATGCTGCAGCCCCCTAAGTAAACACGCACAAACACAGACGGACATGGACATTAAAGCACAAAGATCACAACGGCTTCCTGCCCTTCTGCGGTCTTAGAAAGTTTTAGTGAATGAAAAAATTGTGTAACAAGTGAGTGTGAATTACATCACCTGATGTCAATAAACAAATAACCTTCAAAAAGCCCAATAAACATTAAAAGTTAGACTAAAATGAATCAAGTTACACAATGAATTGACTTCTCTTTTGGGCTTGTCCCTTTTCAGGGGTTGCCACAGCCAGTCAACAACTTCCATCTCATCCTGTCCTCTGTATCCTCATGTCTAACCATCTAGCTCCATCTCTAGGATCATTCTTCTACCAATGTATCCACTGCCCTCCTCTGAACATGTCCAAACCATCTCAATCTGTCTTTTTTTCTTCCAACCTTCCTGTCTGTGTTGTCCCTATAATCACCTCATTCCTGATCCTGTCCATCCTAGTCTATCCTACCTAGAACCTCAGCATCTTTAACTCCAGCACCTCTGTCTCCTGTCTTCTACCTATTCCTAGTGTCTCTAATCCTAGTGTCACTAATCACAGATCAAATCAAATTAACGAATTACAATTAATAAAGTTACTTATTACTATAACTACAACATGTGGAAATGAAAAATGTAACAAAAAATAAAACAAAACAGCTACAGTTTAACTTAAAAAGTAAACAAACAGTGAAAAATAAAGACAAAAATATCCAAAAATGTTAAATAATTGATAAAATTACCCAAAAAGTTACATGAAAAAAAAAAATCCTTTCTTTTTGCACTTCATTGGTTTCCTGTGAGAAGTGAAGGTAAATGTGATGCAGCCCTTTCACGTCTCCAACTGATGCAGACGCAGCTATTCCTGCTGCTATTAGCTTAATTAACTTTCAGGTCAGTAGCTTCACCTGCAGCTACACAAAGCAGTGGGAGGGCCAGCTACGAAACATTCATACCATTAGGGTAATGCTATACCACACAGCTGCTGCGGAAGAAAAAAGTTCCCAGAGACACCAGCTCCAAGAAGAGAATGGAAGAACCTGTTTAGATTACTATTCAACAGAGATAATCTAAGTGACACGCGTTTAACAAGATAAGATGTTTTTAATCCGTCACAATGTCAAAAATGTACACCAGACTGGGTGTCTGTCTGATGGAAATCACCTAGCCCACGTTTTTAAAGTACAACGTTACATAAAGTCCCGGTGCATATCCAAATTTCTACCATGCACAATCTCAATTAAGCAGTTTCCTTGACAACGTGTGGCTGAAGTCTGAGCCTCCACCGACACAGATGAACGTACAGCTGTGACGGCGATAAGTCTGGCACGGAACCCTGCTCGCCAGCTTGAGGGCATCATTTCATTTTCATGCTGGGAGTGGGAGTTATTAATATCAGCGTGTGCTTCTGTTGACAGATAATGAGACTAACGTTGAGGGATGGCAGATAAACAGTTTGGAAAGAGAAAGTTGGAGGAAAAAGAGCAGCAATAATGAGCTGCCCTTCATCAGTTCATGTACTCAAACTAGTGACGATGTTTCCCCCGAGATGATGGAGCATGAGGGGAATAGATAGAGAGATACAACAACTGTAGATCCATTAAGAATAATTTTTGTCTACTCCGTATTTCAAGTATTTTGTTTATATTAGTAGAAAAAAAGAGGTAGAAGTTTATCCATCAAAGCATCACAGATACAGTATGTTATGAGAATTAACTGATATTAAAAAACATGATGTACAATGTACATGTATCATGTTGGACTAACAATATGAAAATGTGAATTGGTGCTGGGCCGCAGAGACATAATGTTTCCTTTTGTCCCCATCTGTCTATTACTTCCACTTGATCCATACCCATATCAACAAAAGAACTGACCAATAGAATGGCTAGGATTCCATCATCAACAATGCAACTATATTTTAATAGGACATATTTTCTCAGTGAAGACAACAACAATAAACTCAAAATGACGCAGAGTCATTGATACAAGATTATAACTTTTTGTACCGGTCTGGTAGCAGAAAATTATAGGCTGTGAGAAATCCATGTTGTGCCCATGCACAGTTGATTTGGGTAGGAAGATTTTTTAGGTAAGAACCTAATTCAATTAAAGAGACATTTAACCGGTCTGTGGTGGAAAAAAAAGTTGGGCAACACTGGTCTTTAGGAGGCAGTTGTTGGAAAGTCCAAGTTGATGGAAACATAAGTAATTCATACACTTTTTTTTTTTTTTTCTGGTAATTTTATTTTATTACATTACAGTACTGCACATGCTGCTCACCTTCGCTGCCTCCACCATCCTGGCAGTGGCATCAGCCAGTAGTTTAGCAGCTGCCAGCAACTTCTTGGAGTTATCCAGGTCCACCTCTGCCTCTGCATCAGACCTCATGGCGTTCACAAGATCTGAGGTGGCCTGAGCCAGGACTCTAGCTTGACGGACCATCTCTCCTGAAAACAGAGACAGATGGAGAACAATTTGGATGAATCTTTATTCCATGAAATTAGAGCCAAATCTTCTATAGCCTTAATTTAAGACTAACAGGAAAATCAGTCTGACAAACTTCACAGCACATCAACCCACTCCTTTGGACTCACCAGCATCACCCATGGAGCTGAAGATATTTTCAGTGACGGTCATGATGGTGTCTGTGGCCTGGTCATAGCGTCCGATGGGCTCCCCTCTGGAGGTGTACTGACGGACGTGTTGCAGGAGATCTGCCAGAGCCTGGTTCACCACACTGGCAGCTGCGCTCACCTTCAACAAAGCAGAGTCACATCATCAGCGTAAGTGCTGAGTCTCTTAAGCTGCATTATTCCGACTGACTGTGAGGCCTGACAAGGGACTCATTAAGTTCAGTGCTTCTTAAGCCCGGTGTTAGTTCATAGCTCAGATTCCTGAGTGAAGAACAACTACTGACGTTTCAATTGAAGACATTGGAGACTCGCTGCAATCACATATCTGATTGGACAGTTATTAGGGTATTAGAGCGTGTTTAAAGGTAGAGCCCTCAAGTTCCCTTTCTGTTTCCACAAGACAATGTTATTTAGTGGAAAAGACACTCAATATTCGGCAATGATGCAACTCAAATGGGCAGCAAGACACGAGACCCTAGTAGAGAAAGTAAATTTGGGTGAAAAGTCTCAAAATTCATTATTTTGTGTCTTGCATCTTAGGTTGTTTGGGGTTGGTCTACACTTCAAATGGATGTAAAATTAGGTTGGAACATGTCAGTGATGGACGGACACAAAGGGGCTATTTCAATAGCACCCCCTTCAATAAAAGAAAACATAAGACAGACGGATGGAACGAAAGAGATGGATGAAGGGACAGACAGACGGATGTTTGGTAAAACGCTTACCTGTTTAAGAAGCTCTCCATCCTCTGTGGCTGAGAGACAGGCCTGGACGGAGCCTTCTACTGAACGATCGACCAACTTCCCCGCCTCAATTAACTGCTCTTGACAAACTGGAGAGCTGATGGTGGGACTGACCACCTACAACACAGAAGGTGGAGAGAGAGAGCGAGAAAAACAGAGAAAGAGACATTTATCTGCAGAAAAGTCAAGAACAACCAAACATATAAATCTTGCCTGAAGTAATAAACAACATCCAACCTACACACAAACACAGCAACAGTTTTTCAAAACTCAATCACATTCACTGAGAACAGGTGAAAATAAAGAAAGATGATTTCAGCAGATGATGTTCATCATCCTGACGTGCAGGCAGTGAAGTGAGTATTTACTGAAACCGATGGTGATATTTAGACTGGGAGCCAGGGGAGCATTTAAACTGATTATAGGCGCACTGGTTGTACATCTGCTGGTGTACAAGATAAGGTGCAGGAAGGCCTGGTGAATTTCACAGTGGCTGAGTGTAACCTGATGCGCTCCGTTTATAGATGATCAAGCATTAAAAGAAAAATCACCTGTTTACTTCAGGAAAGTTTAAAAAGGTTTATAATGTACACAGTGAGAGTGTACGTAGAGAAGTTACTTATGTTGCTTTTTCATCTTTATTTGCCAGAAACATTTTGCATTGTATTAAAAAGTTATTGCCTCATTTGAGGCAATGCCAACTTCTCGTCATTGTGACATTGTGTTTTACACCGCCACACACAACGAAATGTCATTTCTGCATTTAATCCATCACCAAAGTGAACAGTGTGCAGCTTTGAGCACCCAGGGAGCAGTGAGTGGGGATGGTGCCATGCTGGATTCGAACCTGGACCGCTCCCTAAACCACTAGGCCAAGTGGTTTAAAGGGTCTGTGTCTCAGTTAACATTCTCTCATGGTAAGATAGTGGGGAATCCTTACATGCAATTTTCTTTCAGTTTTTTTTTATTTATCCAGGTTTTATTAAATGTATCAAAGTGAGAACACTAAACGGAATTCCTGACTATTCTCCTGATAGGAATTTGTTAAAAACACACACATACACACACCCCAACAATGACATTCAAGCTGTGAATTCCACAAACACTAGTTACTCTACCTTGGCACAGGCCACCAACTGGGAGGTGGACAGTGCACACTGGGTGGCAGCAGCAATGACTCGGTTCTGAAGCACTGTGTCCTCTGCAACTTGGGCAACATTTTTGGCTTTCAGCACCAACATGGCAGCAGCGTTGGCAACTGCCTTGGCCAGATTCATCAGGACATCCTGCAGAATCAGAAGGATGTTGTCAATACTCCAGAAATTAGCCTCAAGAACAATTTCTTAACAGTCGGGCCTAAAACTGTGTTTATGCCAAATGAAAACACCAAGTCAGGATGTGAAAAAAAAGATGTGTTCTGTAATGGGCTCTTGATGAAGTGAATGGCTCTTCCTGGGCTCTGTGCTTTCTCTGAACACAGTGATAATGATAAACGGGCTGAGAGAAGTGTTACCTGGAACCGCTCGTCTGTCTCATTCTCTCCAATCTGGCGCAGTAAATCTCCACTGGCTTGGCCGATGCTGCCTGCCGCTGTCAGCACAGTCTGTCTGGGCTGTAAACACACACAAAAACACTCAAACAATTATCTTTTGAAGCAGTTGTTTACGCGAGTAACATTTTTAGAATTAGACATGGTTAACCTGCATTTTATTAAGATTATTGCAATACAATATAATACACTGACCAAACTCGTGTACTGTGTTTCATTTTTGGACAACTCAATTTTTACACCAGTGTTTTTTCCAATCTTGTGGTTCAGCAGCCAAAGTTATGCATAATTCAAATGGAATAGCTTCAAATAACCACAATACCACAATACCACAATTTTATTTAAGTTAATATAGAAATACACCTTATAATCTGTGATCATGTGACTGCTCAAGTAAGCTTCTACACTGTCTCATTTTTAGATGTTACCCTTAAAATAGCACTCATTATTATTTTACATCTCAACACCTTGGTAATCCTCCAAAATGCTGGACAAACATTGGAGTGAATAATTAATCATAACCTCCAAAGATCCAGTTATAATTTATGGCAGCATGTGATCAAAATGTTTAAAAAAATATGTTCTCCTGGTTAGGACTTGAAATGGAATGGAATTACTTGTTCAGATCAGTAGAAAGAACTCATAATAATTCACCTATACAATTAATAACTAGAAAAAGCAGCATTGAAACAGACAGAGAAACCTGGCCTTGTCTCTAACAACCTACAGTACTGTCTTCATGTCATATTTATAAGACACCACATGTATAATTCAAATGTGCTCACTGTCCAAAAACAGAAACCTGCCTGTTGTGTAGAATACTAAACCAACACAGCCTGTACTGTATTGACTTTGGAGTGATATTTCCGCACATTGTTAACACAAAGGACCTGCAACAAAAGCACTGTATATGTTCACAGTATCTGTAAAATACCCTGTGCAGTAAATTGTACATCTGCTCTGCTCCCCTAAAGATGATTCTTTCAGCTCGGCGTTGGCCTGAGGTCAGACTTCGCTCAGACTGACCAGGACAATTGAGTTACGTTAGGAGCATGTTGGCATAATTAGATGCAATTAGAAGAACCCAGAGACGGGGCCGTGTTATGAGGAGCTGATGCACCGTCTCAGTGTAGAGCATCTCCGGAGAAAATATGATTAACTTTTCAAGCCTGTCTATTTAAGCAGAACAAAACACTGTGTGCATTTGCAATTTTCCCTTTCAAGACACAATAATGGAGGAGAGTTGAGCTTTTTGCAGCATTTACATTTTTACATTATTTGCACATAATATATCCACAAAATTATCTAATCCTTTCTTTGTACTATAGATGTTATGTCATGACCAGATTTCTTTTCTCACCTCTCCAGAAGCGGGCTCCACAGCCTTCAGCAGGTCAGACACAGCTCCTGCGAGTGTCCTGGCAGCCTTCATCAGGTCATTTCCTCCTCCCACATCATCCTCCATCAGTGCAGCCAGCAGCTTCACACCCTTTGACATCTCTGTCAGGTTGGAGGAGATGGTAGTGATGGCACAGCCCACTGCCGTGTAGTCCGTGTCATCGGGATCACCTGGGGAGAAAGAGAAAAGGACAAGAAAGACGATAAGGACCACAATTGACCAAATATTAAAACAAAAATTGTGTTTTTGAAAAACTTTTGCTTCTGAAAAAAAAATGTTCTTGAAAAGAAAGAATGGGAGTTCGATCAACACAATCTTAAGTTAAATCCTTATTTGATTCTGTGCCGATTTGTGTGCCGCTGACCAGCTGTGAGGTTGACCACCGACGCTGTTCCTGCAGTGATGGCATCCACCTGCGAGTGAATCTCATGTTTGGATTCATCCATCTTGTTCTGGATCCACACCTTGGATGCCTGTGTAGAATTAAAAATATTATACAATATTTCATGGTTAACATTTTTATAAAGACTTTTGTCAAGTGTAAACAGTACCATGTCCTGTCCCAGAGGTGGCAGGTTGTCAACCTCCCCGAGGTCAATCTGTGCTTTCTGCACTGCTTGCATGCTGGTGTTAATGGTTCCCATCAGAGCCTGTTGGGCTGAGCTCTGCAGAAATATATACAGTAAAATGCATGATGTTTTTTCATTTATATAAAAAAAAAAGAAAATGCAGCAAGAAGATGATATAGTTCAGTGTCATTCCTACCAGTGGGGGCATGTGCCCTCGGTGCATCTGACCCATGGTGATCTGCTGCTGTGCTGGTGGCATGCTGCCCATGCTGAGTGACTCTGTGCCAATGGAGCCAGAGCGGATCACCCCTGGCAGTGCCACAGAGCCATGTTCAGCTCGCCCCACACGGTTAAACTGCTGCTGAAGGATAGTGGACCTGCAGGTCACAGAGAGACACGAAAGTCAAAATTAATGACTTAATATTTAGGAAAATCTAAAGAGACACATGTTGTGGAAAAGGTGTTAAGACTAAGTTGTCTTTAAAAACATATGTATTCAACAGTTAAACTTCTCTACTAATGACTACTAATGAAAACAAGATTCTAAAGGGCCAGAAACTGTCTACACTTGACAGTTTACAATAGTTGAGGTGTTGTTTGATTTTTTTTTACTTGTTAATATATATTTTTATTTTATTTTCTTCTCCTTTCGGCTTGTCCCTTCTTTAGGGGTTGCCACAGCAAGTTACGAATTTCCATCTCCCCCTGTCCTCTGATTCCTTGACTCCAACTACCTCCATGTCCTCCCTCACTGCATCCATTAATCTCCTCTTTGTCTTCTACCTGATAGCTCCATCTCTAGGACCAATCTTCTACCAATACCAATTCTTCTACTTCCTCTGAACATGACCAAACCATCTCTCTCTGGCTTCTTTTCTCCAAACCTTCCTGTCTGTGTTGTCCCTCTAATCACCTCATCCTGATCCAGTCCATCCTTGTCAAATATAAAATGTGTTGTTTAAGGGTTAAAGAAGCACACTTGGATATGGAAGGCTTCATGTCTGAAACCACACACACCACCGTTCTGACTGTATGGTGTGATGTGGGTGGCAGTCGTGGAGACAGCTGTCCCAGTGACCCGGTGACGGATAAGTGGATGACTGTCTCTTATACACATCTTGGCAGTGCCACAGAGCCATGTTCGGCTCGCCCCACACGGTTAAACTGCTGCTGAAGGATAGTGGACCTGCAGGTCACAGAGAGACACAAAAGTCAAAATTAATGACTTAATATTTAGGAAAATCTAAAGAGATACATGTTGCGGAAAAGGTGTTAAGACTGAGTTGTCTTTAAAAACATATGTATTCAACAGTTAAACTTCTCTACGACTATTAATGAAAACAAGATTCTAAAGGGCCAGAAACTTTCTACACTTGACAGTTTACAATAGTTGAGGTGTTCTTTGATTTTTTTTACTCGACTCCAACTACCTCCATGTCCTCCCTCACTGCATCCATCAATCTCCTCTTTGTCTCCTACCTGGTAGCTCCATCTCTAGGACCAATCTTCGACCAATACCAATTCTTCTACTTCCTCTGACCAAACCATCTCTCTCTGGCTTCTTTTCTCCAAACCTTCCTGTCTGTGTTGTCCCTCTAATCACCTCATCCTGATCCTGTCCATCCTTGTCTCTTCTAAAGAGAATCTCAGCATCTTTAACTCCTCCACCTCCAGCTCTGTCTCCTGTCTTCTACCTATTCCTAGCGTCTCTAATCCATCCATCATGGCTGGTCTCACCACTGTCCTATAAACCTTTCCCTTCACCTTAGCTGACTCTCTTCTATCACAGATCAGTTTTGACACTTTTCTCCAGCTGCTTTATTCGGCCTGTACTCTATTCTTCACCTCTCTTTTCACAGTGTGTTTGTGTGTGTCCATATATATATATATATATATATATAAATAATGAAGCTAGTGGGCAGTCCAAAAGTGTCATGATTGAATTAAATAAAGACGATAATCTACTAATAATCTTTGAGCTAAAAACAAATATCAATTAAGGCTGAGAGAATCGAAGTTGCACACTGTAGATAAAACATTAATAGACAGGAAATGTTCTGTAAGACTTGTCTGGCTCAGAGCAGCAGAATTCCCTCACAGGATGATTATCTTTGAGGATATACAGTAGTCCAGCTATGAAGTCAGATGAAATGAGCTCAAAGCTGATGAAAGTGTGAGCTTTGGCTTCAGGTCAGAGAGAGAGCAGGAAATTGAAGTGAGACTGATATTATGTTTACAATAACTGTGTGACGCTGCTGCTGCTGCCACTGTAATCATTACATTCAGATGGCACTGAATTGTTGCTTAGTCTGACACCACATGAATCATGTGATAGCATTCGATTAAGCCACACCTTTGAGGTCTTTGTAGTGGAATCTGGTATTTTTCAAATATAAAATGTGTTGTTTAAGGGTTAAAGAAGCACACTTGGATATGGAAGGCTTCATGTCTGAAACCACACACACCACCGTTCTGACTGTATGGTGTGATGTGGGTGGCAGTCGTGGAGACAGCTGTCCCAGTGACCCGGTGACGGATAAGTGGATGAAGATGAATGAATGAAAGTGTAGTTTAAAATCCGCTGCTTCCAAAATGAATCAAAGCACAAAAACGACCGTTGACATTTACATACTTTTTAGGCGACACTGATTCTTCAAGCATGGTGGACTCCTCATCACCTTCTAGACCAAAACGATCTTTACTTTGCTTCTGCAGGTAGAACAAAAAGTGCATCACAGATGTTCCTTCTAAAGAAACCAAGTAGAGCTAAGTGGAGGGATAAGTATTTGTTTATTCAAATGTATTCACTTACTACAAACATAAGTCGCTTCTAATACAAGGGCATAAGTAATCCACTTAAGATTAAATGACCTCTTGAATCAAAGTGATTCAACGTGAATATGTTCTTTGCGATGAGTCATTACTAATAAACAGTTGCTGTTCCTTGTGCAGGATAATTCTTCAGCGTGAACCCCTTGACTTAATTCACATCAGGTCACTCACTATAATTGATTTTTAATTCAAGGTTGATGACACAAACTCAGTTCATACAGTGTTGGATTTCATCTGTTGTCTCTTCGAAGAGGCTTCTCACCTTCTTTAAGATGATATCGATGTAACCAGCAATCAGCTGAGAGATCTGCTCCCCTTCAGTGGTCTGCACTGAATAATAGCTCTCCTGGTATTCACCAAAATCCTACAACACACATACAAATACACCAGTATTTAAAAGAAAAGCTTTGTTCCATTAATGACGAGAATGAAGATTCTTTTTCTACAGCCAATCCAATATGTAGGAATTCCTTTATGCCTCATTTTTTTCTTGTAAAATGAAGGAAAAAATTATAAGAAAACCAAATTTCTTCATAAGAAAATTCCCACAATAGTAAAAACATTTACTCACCAGAGTAAAGCTCTTGGGTGACGCTGCCCACCTCTTCACGGTGGTGAGTGGCCACTCCTGCACCACATCTTTGGTCTTCTCATCCACCCTCATCACAGACTCTTTGGTGATGCCTAACAGTCGTGGCACCAGCTTGTTTTTACTCTTCATTTTTTCCTACAAACAAAAAAAAAAATCATATATTGCATACACTTGTATAATCTTGTAGGAGACTCCAAACTGTTAGCATTCATGGTGAATTTCATGTTAAACACAAAGCATTTATCTGAAAAAAAAAAATCATATATATATAAAATAAAAAAAAAAAAATATATATATATATATATATATGCACACACACACACACACACACAGTTTAATTCACTTTATTTAACCTTTATTAATAATTTACTGGAATGTGATCATGTCATCATTAAAATAATTTAAGATTCCTAGTGAAAGAAAAGAAATAAAATTACTGTAAACAAATACAAAATTCATTTCCATAATTATTAATTGTATTGCCAAGCCGCAAATGGAATAATTGTTTCGTTTGAGAAGATTAGTTTCACCTTGCCAAAAATATTAAATGTTTGAAAGACGAAAGAATAAATGTCTTTGCACCTATTGATTGAACCTTTGAACCACTGGTTAAATCTAAGTGTTTAATTTCAAAGTAATGTGGTGAATGACTTCTTATTTAATGACTTCTCTTCATCTAACTCTATATTGACTTCCACACATTGATCTGTTTGGAAATTCTCCAAACAACAGAGTGAAAAACAAACTGAACCACTTTTTTTTTCCACGGCACATCATTAAATGTGAGGTCTGTATCAGGTTCTTGTCTCTCCGTCAACAAACCTCCTCTACGGGGTTTTCACCTGAACTTCTTACTACTTCATACTCCAGCTGCTCACTGGCACACGGTTCATTGCAATTCTTTTCCTGCTGCAAGATAGGAAGGCTTCTCTAATGTCTTACAGTCAGGGACCAGATGGACAGAATGTGATGGATCCTTAAGAAACAGGAGCTATGATAAACAAAGCTAGAGTCCAAAACCCTTTTGCAAAACCAAAAACTTTAGAGAAAGTCAAGACCTTAATTAGGCAGGATTAAATCTAGATTTAATGAGATCTTTTATACTACAAACTGTAACCTATATTAGCTGTTAATCCTCTGCCGCTAAGAGAATCTTCCACGGCTGGCAGTCAATTAGACTATGAAGGACTTCTTCCCAAACTATGACCTGAATTGATCTCATTTCCGACCAGAAGACAGCAGTAAACTCGGAACAAGTTACGACTTGAGAGCAATTTATCAGTGCAGACAGGAAAGCTTCCAATGACTTCATGTAGGACATGTTGACAGCTACTATGTGGAGGAGGAGGAAGAGGAGGAGGAGGAGGAGGAGAGCATCTGTCACCACCGCTCTGCAGGTATCACTAGGTACCACCATCAGGAGTCAGCCGCTGTTAGTTTTCTGTTAGTTGGATTCAGACAGATCGGTCTCGGGGTTTACCACTTAGACTAACATTATATACTCAGCAATAATATCAGCTCATTACTGAGCTCCAGACATTAAGAATTTGTGCTGCTGTTTTCCTACAGCAGCACAAAATCCCTCAGTACAAAGGAATTAATGTGTAATACAGTTTTAGTGAATGAGGCTCAGACATCTTTGAAAATGATGTTGGAATTCCAGGATGACATCATTATTTACGTTACAGAAATTTCTGCAGAGAAGATGCCAAAACAGACCAGTTTTACAGAAGATTCCCTGTACCATCCATGTTAGAGACCATGGACCTTTTGAAAATGTAATTTCCAACATTTTGTCCACCTGCTGTTTTGCGTCTTTAACCCTTTCATCCTGTGAACACCAAGTTCACAGAACACATTTCACGCCTCGGAGATTAAAGATACCGTCTACAGTTCAACACACACTGACGACTGGCTGAAATTTCCTTTACTGAATGATGAAAAGAATTTAAGGAGCACAAGGTTCAGCTGTATTTTCAGCTGAATTATCTTTTCATAGAAAAAAAAAATGTCTAAGTTCTTCTTTGTTATTCTTTTTCTTTCAACAGAGATAAACTCAGGTTCTCTTTAATCTCACCTTCACCAGGAAGAAAGAGACACCGTACGTCCGCAAGGACCGAGCCAACTTGACGTATTTCACTTTGGCTTCAATCTCTGTCATTTCTCCACAGTTTTTGTGCTCCTGTGAACAACGTTACACATAATTCAATTGATCAAATTATCTGGTGTTATCAATTACAAACAGAAAATAAAAAAACACACCTGAAATACTTTCTTCTCTGATCCTCTTTGCTTTATGTATTCTTTGGGAAGAAACTCCTTCAGGCTACGGGAAATTAAACAATAAGAGATTCAGGAACCAGGTTTTTTTTTTTCATATTCTCAGATTTGAAGATGTGAAATTGCAGCTGACAGACAGGAGCTTACTCTAAGAATCCAGGTTTGTGTTTGTGCTCTATGTGTGGTCCAAACTGGATCTGAGCCTGAATGCCTCCAAACTCACAGGCCTTATCAAAAGACACAGGATGTGAACCGTTCAGGATGTCGTCACGCGCCTGATGAGCAAAAAGAAAAGGAAAAGAAAACTGTTGGAGAAAAAAAAAAACAACAGAGTGTTTCAACCGCATGCTGACTGGTGTTATGTCAGACCTGTACATAAAGCAAATTGAGTTGGACAGGGTCCCGTGAATCAACATTCTGGTCCGAGTAGAAGAACTTGCGCCTGAGCAGTAGTGTCTCGTTCTCATCCACTCCCTGTTCCCTGAACGTCCTGCTGTGGTCCAGCCAATTCACTATCAACACAATGTTAGTTTAGTTTAGTGGACATGTGCAGTACGTCTCAAACAGGACACATTCAGACGGAGTGAAAATGTCCATATTCCCCTGTGCAGCACCTATTTTAGGACTCACAGTCATCGTCTGTGTGTAGTTTGGCTTTCAGTTTCTCCATCTTTCTCTCATCCCGCAGGAGTGTCCTGTCTTTCTTCAGCGTTCCCATCCCATCCTCTCTCTTCTCCTCCACAGTCTCCTGGATCAGAGAGTACTCCTCATAGTTGGTGATGCCTGGAAAAAAAAGATGAGTTGTGTAGGTTCTCAGTCATCCACAAAGTGATTAAAACCCTAAAATAGTTACTTCGAGGACAACTGGACATAGCAGTTTGTCCACTCACAAGTTGCCCTCAAACAAACTATTTTTATTTTCATAATATTACCCATTATTATATTACCCAATATACCCAAATGTTTGTTTTTTGGCTAATTTTCTTCCCATGTCACAGTTTTCTTCCAACACTGTCCCCACAGTTTCCCTTGACGCCGATACATTTCCTGCAAACATGGTGTGCAACTCCAAGGAACAAAAAGAATAAATGGAGTCTTTATGAGAGTCATTATGAGAGTGGAGGTAAAAAAAAAAGGCTCATAAAGCACTAAACGTATATGAGCC